>WTXV02027176.1:0-20611 GCA_009823435.2 Nymphicus hollandicus | reverse complement strand
AATGCAATAGATTTTAATTCTCTTTGTCTTGTTATTAAAATGAATATTTCTAGATTTTTTTAATTTAAAGAAGAAATCAAGGTTCTTATTCTTTAAAAGGAAAAAAACACACATACACATTCTGCCTGCCAGAATTTGAGTCAGCTACAATATGCTGTACGCTTTACCTTGGTAAAGTCCATAAGCCAGGAACTGCCACAAACGGAATCACAAGTTGAGTCATCAAAAAGGGCTGAATTAAGTGGTTTAAAAATCTTTCACTTTCAAAAAAAAAAAAAAAATAATTAAAACTACTTCTAATTTCCTGACTAAAATCATTGTGATTCGTAGGTGAATGGAAGAGCTGGCTTGATACTAAATACATCAGGTTAGAAAAATCAATGGCTGTTTATGGATACTGAAATAAAAATAAAACTTTTTGGGAACAGAGATATGAGGCAAGCTTCCAAATCTGCCCCATTAAGACCTTACGGACCTAGAGTTGCCTTTATTTCAACAGGCAGAGAAATATTCCTGCTCCTGTCTTTGGCAGAGGCAACAGCAATGTCCACTGGCCATTTAATGTAATCCCAACTATGCAGTTCCTTCAAAATATAAATTCACGTTAATAAACAAACTAGCCCTGATTGTCTCTCTACCTATAGCAACAGAAATTAGGAGTAGTTTTGTTAAATGCAGTGCACAAAAGCAAATTATTATTGCATTGTGTTGAGGCTGCCAGAAATACCTATGCAAACGTAGAAATGTGGTTTTTTTTAATAGTGGCTCTAATCTATATTTGGTTATCAGTACTTTCATTTTTCAAGTCAGCAACTGGTAGAGCTGCACTCACATGATGCTAAAAAGCACACAAAGTAAACCAGAGCTAGCACTCTATGAGCTAAAACTGTGACTGGCTTCAGGAGGGTAAGTCCCAGCAGCTTTATTCCAAGTTGTCCTTGCCTGCTTTAAAGAATGAGATAAAACCATCCTATCTACTCATAATAAATATCTCAGATATTAAGGGTACGGATAAGCCTCCAGCAGCTAACTAGACTCAGGATTAGGGGGGAAAAACCCTCCCCTTCTTCCTTTTCCAAGTGCTTTCCACAGAAATTGAAGATTTTCTGTCTTTTAAACACTGTTTCTCTGGACGTGTATTCCCTTCTCTTAATTTCACCCTGCTCCAGAACTACAGAATAGAGAGAACCCTAAATTTAATCAGTTTCTGATCACTTCCAGTATTTAAGGAACATAAAATGATTCAAGAAACCAACTCTCAATTCTGTGTTATTCAGCTTGCCTAAATGCAGAAGCGCATTGCAGAAATCGAATGCTCCATGATAGGGATTCAGCATTCCTGAGAGCTCAGCCACACATGACAACTCATAACAATAATGTTAGCAACTCAGTATGGAAAGTGTGATGTGTCATATTTCAAATATTGTGTCTATATTCAGCATTCACATTTCACTTCAGTTGCAAAACAATGTTTTGCAAATTTGTTTTTAAATGACTGTATACTGTGGGTATTTCTGTTAAAATATGCTCTAAACTCTAACATTTAAGATGAATGCATTTCTGCCTCCATGAGAATATAGAAGCATGCATGTTGTGAATGAATAAAAACACTAATCAATATTTAGCCAATTCAAATTAAATGTTGATTTGAAAAGCATAGGGGAATAAAATGTCATCAAGATCAAGACCTGCTGCTTTTGTGAAATGATCCTTCCATGAAAATGTGGATTTACTGTTCTGCAAGACAGATTTCATCAGTGCCTTCATACCAGATAACAGCTGCACATTTAATATCACTTGTTTTTATAAAAAGATTTTGTCTAGCTTTTCAATTCATTTGATGGTCTTATTGTCCAATGACTTATCCTTCAACTGAAATAGATTAGCAAATATATCAGATTCATATAGTCATTTAATCATCTCAAATGATCAGTCTTATCCACAGCCTTCTATCATAATGCTCAGCAAATATAATAAAATAATATTAGTTGCTAAGCTAGAATTGGACCAGAGATTGGCCAGAACTGGACCAGTCACAACGTAAGTGACTTTCAGAAACTCCAAATCTTAAAAAAAACTATCTAGATATATATAGATCCCATACACTTAAACTGCACAGTGATTAATATCACAAATTTTATGTGGCAAGTTCTGCTTCTCCTACTCCTGAATCAAAGCAGAGTATGAAAACACTGTAAAGTAAATTCGAAGTTTCTTATTGCAAGATTCCTTGTGTAAAGAAAAGTAGTAATTTATAGGAAAGCTGACTCTTCAGTCAGATGTGAATGAAGAAAATTTATGAGGTTCCATTTCCATCACTAACAGCTACAGCACCAAGTCAGTAAAATCAAACTACCACGTAACTTAGCACCTAACAAACTGGAACACTGAGAAGCAATGAAACAGGACAGCTTGGGCCTTGCAAAACCTCTTCATTTTTATTTGTTTTGTGCTTTCTTTTATGTTTTTATGATTCTGTAAAGGAACATTTAAAAAAAACAAATGTCTGGAAGACATCTCAAGCAGTCACCTACTGTACTGCTTGACCCCACCATCAGTCCTCACAGGTTTCAGTTCTGTAAGTCTCCCTCACTGAAATTACATAACCTACAAGACAGTCATTTCCAACATCAAAACTGCCTAGTTTTGATATTAACAGGATTATTCCCCATGCCTAACATCAGTTGTTCTTGCTACAATGTACAATAATTACATCCTGTCCTATTCACTGTGGACATGGAGAATGCATCATTCTCTTCTGCTTTGCTGTAACATTTTATATCTTTGAAGATATGTCCCTTGAGTCTTCCCCCATAGATTCATCTTTTCTTTGTAAAGCTTGTATTTCTATATACTTGATAGTTCTCTTTTCTCTTCTGTAGTATTTTTCTTTTTGTCTGCATCTATCTTGAATTGCAGCATGCAAACAACTGCACTGCAGCTGAAGCTTACTTAGTAACTCCAAAAATTTACCTTATATATCTGGGAAGGTGTATTATTGCTTATAGCAGTTTCACAGACTTATCTGGATCACATCTCCCTAGACTGCTTATGACAAATCTTTCTAGCCACTGCAAAAGTAACAAGTTTGCCTTTTTAGACAAATTAGAGCCATGTTCAGCTCATAATCCACTTGAAGCCCATGGCCCCTTCCTGCAGAACATCTTGGTAGCCAGCTGCTCCAGCTTTCACTCCCACAGAGCAGAACAATCAGACTTCATCCCTCTTCTTCATAGTATTTTTCCAATTTTTCAAGATAATTTTTTGATTCCTTTTCCATTCTCCAACATATTCAAATTGTCTCCCAGATGTGCTTCAGAATAAAAAAGCTGACACTCTATTCTATCCTCTAGCTCACTCATTAAAAACTAAATAAATGCATACAGAAAAGAATCAGACCCAACACATAGCTCAACAGCCCTGTTCAACATTGCAATCCATTTTGACTTTGGATCACTAAGTGACTCTCTGGATACGATTCCCAGCCAGTTCTGCACCTGTCTGTAGTAACTTCATTTACATTGTGCTTCCCTAGATTATCATGTAATCATTTTCCTTAAAAGATCACTGTAACTGCTTTTTCAATTGGACCAGCCTTTAGGAGTAGTCTGTAACAGTTGAAAACTACCTTTGTGAAATACCTTGGTTTCTTTCGTGCAAATTTTGAAGGATTTTTTTTGCTTGGGAGGATTGGGTTGTTTCTGCTCTGAAAGGTAAGAACCTTTCCAGAAATTGCAGGCTCCATTATCTATTGGCTGTCCTCATTCAGACTATCTCCAACTTTAATATTAATAAGCCAGAACTTATCTAGCGAGTATAATAAAGTCTACAAAAACATCTCTCTAAAACTTTTTTCTCTATTATGAACTAAAAGAAGAGACATCATATGACATAATTAATATGACTGGTTTGTACCTACTATATTCCCTTCACAGCTCAGTCACTTAAACCTCCCCCTTATCACACCATCATGTGTCTTGGGTTACTCTGTCCACTGCTGACCAACAGTTTCACTCTGATGTTTCCAGTTCGGCAGCTCATAGTACTCACACTGATTTTCTCCTGTCTGTCACCCAAAGATCACATTACTTGTACAGGATTTTTGTCTTTCTTGATATCAGCCTTGCTTGTAGATCCTAATCGTCCTACCCCCACAGATCCTAATTTAAAACTCCTCACTGGGGTGGGGAGGCTCATGAACACTGGTATATTTTCCAAGCTGAGGAAGCAAGCAAAAATAAGGACTTAAGCTAAAGCACTGCCACTTTACCTGGCTATTCGCCATCTGCTACGTCTTTCTGCTTTATCACACGTGACATGTGAATGAAAGAAAAATGTACTAGCACACACAAATGAGAAAATTAAAAGAAACTCAGGGGTCACAATCCCCTAGTCTCATGCATTATAGGATTCCACTGATAGTTACACCAGCATGATATTATTTGCAATACTTCTGCATTTACTTGAATTCTTTTTCAAATTAATGAAATTCCTTTCTTGTTAAAAACAGGGGAAGGAAAAATTTCATATTCAGGAGATATTTTGCAAAATACACGTATAGATATTTACTAGATATTGATTAATTGACTAAAAGAATGAGGTGTTTGTGTGTAAGGCACATAAAAATATTTATTGACACTAAGACAAAAATAGTGATTCCGTACATGCAAGAAAGTTTAACCTTCTACTATTATACATCCGCAATGCCCAGTGCCTGAAAAGACCTACTTGATAAACTCAAATTCTTTTTGCATTTCTTTTTTTTTTTTTAAAAAAAGGGAAAGATCATAATGAAATAACTGTTTTATCATTGAAACTACACTTTCACCTAGAGACTCCACAGATGGAGCCAAGATTGAAGTCAGACTTTTAATAGAAACTAATGGACAGTAAACCCCATATAAAAGACTGCAAGCAGAAACTTCTCTATTCAGTAATTGTGAAGTTCAGGACAGAAGTACCACCCACACACATATTTCCAGATCTCAAAAGCATCAAAATAAGCTTATACATCAGCTTCCCAACCTTGCAACAGAAAAACTTTAAAGTAAAATTCTTGTCCTTCATTGACTTGAATCAAACAAAATTTGGAGACACAGCTTATTTAAATTTTGCTTCTGCCACACCAAACTTTTTATGATATTTCTAAGTCCATTAATGCCATAAGAGAGACCACAGCATGTACTAAAACACAGCAAAATAAATACAATTTTAAAAAAAAAAACAACTGCAGAAGCAAAAAAAAGAACAACAACTTTGTAGTAAAATTACCCTGAAAGTCTGCACACAGACAAGGTAAATGGAAAAGCAGGCAGAACTTGGTCAACACTTCTATTTCCATTCAAGTCTGAGGTGTTTTTTTAGGGTCAGTGTTACCTTATATGTTGCTTTTTCTTCACATAGGAAACTAGCCTGGGGCTGATACAGACATTATTTATGCATGAGGTTGAAGATTTAAGGCACCTGCCCCCCCATGAAGCCTCCAGGACAGGCCATCCCAACCATGACTACTGGAACAAGCTGGCAGGAATGCCTCCTGGGGCCCCTGAAAGCCTAGCCACAGCTCAGAGCCCTCAGCCTCACATCAGGGTCTCTGTGCTGTGCAAAATCAACTTGAGAAGTTATACTGGCTTAGCAACCAGGAGAGAAAAAACCACCATCATCCTTTTATACATGTTTTTTTTAGGTAATCATATTATAAACAAGCAAATTGATTATTTAAGAAACAAATAAAACAACCCCTATTACAGTGACCACTCCACAGCTACAGGGTGCTAGGAGTCCACATTACTTTTCTGCTTCTTGCCTTACTTTGATTAAAAGCTACAACCACTAAATCTGATGATGAAAATCAGAGGAAACCAAAACTGCTTACTTAAGCCAATTAAGCCAACCTAATTTTCACCAGCTGAGGATGTAGCATCAATTTTTATTCCTTTAAATTATCACTGAAATAACTCATTTATAGCCACATATTTATAACCAGTTTCTCTGTATTCTGTGACCTCAGGGTGTTTTATGAAATCCATTTTTTATATTAATCTGGTACCACCACTGATGCTGAAAAGTATGATCACTGTTTCCCTGTCTGCTTAAAAGCCCATTTGGACTGGTAGTCATCCTAAACGGAAAAATCATGTATCTGGTAAGACTATTATATTTTCATCTTGCTCTATCTGTGAAAGATGAAGTATGAATCATATGTACAAACTAATAATTATTCAGCACCATCATAGCTGGTATTTTGCTACCTTAACCACACCCCTCATGAAGCAGAGTTATTTCCCATCACGCCTTTATACAATAAAATAAGATTATGCTACTGAAATAAGTTTCTGTAAAACAGAAAACACTATTATTTCAGTGATCTGAAGAACATGGCAGTTTATGAATACTACAGCTTGCTGTGGCTTCCTCTATCACTTCTTCAAAATTACAATTACTGCCTATCAAAACAAAGTCTGCGGGACCCTAGGATCTCTACAATGTCTTCATGTGAAGTACTTGATGCAGCACTTCACAGTGCTTTGTTTTGAATGTTTTCTAAGGCAGATGTTTGTGTCAGTAGTTTTGCTTTTTATACTCAACGTCTACTCAACATTTCCCTTTCCTGGGTAGGTCATAGGGGCTAGTGGCTTTATCTGACACTATCACAAGGCCAGATAAAGATTCTGAAACTGAGGCAGGGTGATCTTTACACAAAACCTTAAAACTTCACAACAACTGGATTTCTCCAGTTTAGAGGCACACAGAAGCCTCTAGAAGAAGAATAGAATAAAGCTGGAAAGCTGGCATTACTTTGGGGTTTCACAGACTACCTACCTTCCTTGATTTCCAAGTACAAGAACACAGCAGGGTGACTTGTCTTCCTGTCACCAGCCTGTTCCACTATTTCACCTCTTCAATCTTGAAAACACAGCATGTCCCCAGTGCTTCGAACAGTAGCTCTGGTGTCCCCAGCACAGAGTCAATCATCTTTCAGTACATGATGCACTCTGCCACAAGCCCCAAGATTCACAAGAACAGGACACTGCAAAGGAAGGAGGCAAGGGCTTCTTTCAAAGGCAGGGAGAACTAAAGAGACCACATGCAGAGGGTCACACTGTAGCTGAAAAAAGAAACAGCTGAAAGCTTTATAAATTACTAAATGGAGAAACCTGGGACAAGGAATTGAAATAGTGCTTAAACAAAAGGTTACATTCAGGAAGAATTTAGTGCTGGTTTTCAGGTATGAGTTATCTGTTCCTTGGGGCCAACAGTATATCCGAGGTAAACTATTAGATGGGGCAAATTATACCTTTCACCTCCAAATTTGTCTCCTGTTCTCCTTAGTTCTGTTCTCCCTGTTTTGGCTTATTAGCCTTCAATTACTATGTATTTCCAGGTAATATTGTCCAGTCTCTCAGTTTCACAACATTTGGTATTTCATAACTTTGAGCAAAGTTTGAAATGGTAGAATCTGGTGATTTTTGAGAATGTTGACTTTCAATTTACAAGAAAAAGGAAAAATCTTCATAACTACAGAGAAAAGCTGAAAACACATACCCTAAAAAACTCAAAACTCCAAAACAGGAAGTTTCTTAAACATCCTATATGTTATGAGCTCAATTTTGAGGTCCTTATTAATTCTTGCATGTTTGACAGAGGCTACATTTTCCCTATATAGTTTTCTGCCTCATTTCTAGCTCATCCAGCTGGATTCCAAAAAAAGCAGATTAGAAGCAGGAAAAACACAAGTTGTTTGCAGTTTCTTTCCTGTCAAACCCTGTTCTGTATTATTCAGGTTTGACTGCTTCAAATATACGCTTATGCAATATTTTTGTACACTTTCCCTGGTACCATGAAAAAATGTGTCATAATGAAAATCACAAGAAATTTTTATTTCTACCGGAAACAAACAAGGTCCAATCATACCTCCATTTTATTGCTGGGGAGGGGGGTTGGGCAGACAACAACATGACACAAACAGGACTTTGCAATTGTAACAAATGTTACATTCCTGTGATGAGAGCACATCCTTGCAGGGATGTTCATTTCACTGGAGAGTACAGGATAACTCCTGCCTGGGACTGCAGCATGTGCTGGATTTCCTCTGTCAGCTTTCATTTTATGACCTTTACAGACCTGAGGTTCCCAAGTGTTACAGTACCTAAGTTTCAGCTACTAAAACTATGAGACCTGTTTTGCATTTCCCTATGTACAGTGATAAAACAATGCTACCGCTTGTTACATCCACTGGAATGCTCTCTTTAAATGAGAAATGTTTAATTCTTCTCAAAATTATACTTCATATGCAGATGAATTTTCACAGAAGAGTTCGTTAATGAGGATGCTCTTTTTTTTTCTTTTTTAAGCAGTTATGGTCAGTTGCAAAGTTTCTGAAATTACATTTGACAACAACTTTGCATTTTTAGTCCTAACATTTTATACTGGCTGTATGCTGTTTTGACAGTCATAAAGCATGTGTTCAAGCTTCATCATCTCTTTGTAATCACTGACTATTAAAGTCATGATAGTTGTATTCAAAGCAAGTCTATTCATATGTGCACTGAGTGCATAATTCTGCAAAATCTCTCCTTTGGTACATATGGAGAGGGGGGGTGTTGGTCCACCTTCAGGTAGAATAACTACTGCTTCCAGAAGAGACATGCTCAGTTTTGCAGAAACATCATCACCTCTGTAATGATTTGGAGGGTCAATCCTGTAATGTCATCCTGCACCGTGGTACATCACAGCACTAATGTGTTCCACATAATAATTGCTGTGTCTTCAGGCTAAAAAACACTTATTGCTTTTCTTTCAGCTCATTCCCTTCTTATGCCTGGATCCACTTTTGTGCAGAACAAGATCATTTGTGTTTGGAGCTCATTCCCCTTTGTTTTATTACCTACTTTGATAGCACCTGGGTCATTCTTGGTGCCCTACAAACAAGAGATAACAACGTATTGCATTCATTTTCTTTGGTGGAAGCAAAGATTCAAAATGATTCATCCCCCTCGTCCCAGATGCAACGATGTGCCCTGAACAGATTAAATCATGCGTATTTGGCTAGGCAAATTCTTTCATAGAAAGCCAATTAGTTTAGGATATATCTGTGGGAAGAATGCTTTTAATCACAGCTTTTAGAAGGCTAAACTATGGTGTTAAATAATAGAGAGAGAGACAAAGCAATATTGATTGTGTGGGCTGATGTAAACAAAATTAATCCATTTGAGAATCTGAAGGTCATTTTACATTGTTACATATTATACTCATATATTCATGTTGTCTTGCATGTTCAAAATTTCCTTTTCCTTTACCTATCAGTAGCTATTCTTCCTTCAGTCAGTGGGATTATATATGGTAAAATATGACTTAGATTGCCTACACTATGGATGGAATTTATATACTTTTTTCTTTCGTAATCTGATCAAGTCTTGGTATGAGACATGGCTTTTCAGTAACAGCAAAACAGGATGAGTAAAATAAAACAAGAAACTAGACCAAAACACTTTGACATGGTGAAAATTAACAGCAATTCTGTTTCAGTGGAGTTCAGTGATGCTGCTATAGAGCTGTAATAAGATCAGAACAGGAGCAGAGACATGTGATCTAAACTTAGTTCTTTGAAAATAGGTGCATTTTACTTACCAGTCTTAATAAACTTTGTCACAAATAGTTACAACCTTAGCTGAAATTTTCTCCATATCCTAACTGAGCTTAGTAAAAAAAATTAGAGCTGCTTTCTATAGTGGATGCTGAAGTGTGGGTCTGTAATCACCAATGCATGAAGATACCAGATCTGTGTCATTTTACCTTTTGCAAAACATTTAATTTAGATGTGACCACTTTGATATTTAGAACAAAAATAATAAAAGAGCTGAAAAGAACTTTAAGAAGTCATCCCATTTATACCCTGACACTTGATACAAGGTCAAGTATAACCATGCTGCACATGAAAGATGTTTGTCTAACCTATAATTAAAATTCCACAGTAAAGGGTATTTCACAGCCTCCACACTTAGCCTTCTTCACTTCTTAAATATCCGTATAATTAACACATTTTTACTTAATCTAAATCAGCTTTTCTTAAAATTAAGGTAATTACTCCCTTTTTCATAGACTTTTAATTCTTATAAACTATTAAAACTTCTCCCTTCAGCCACTCTTCTGGGCTAAACAAATACAATATGTTAGCTCTTAGTTTTCAAACATTTTATAAACCTTACTTATATTGTGTGTTGCATGTATATTTAGTTTCAACCCTAAAATTATAACAGTGCAATAAAGCGTTTTGCACTTCCTGAGCCAAAAAAATTTACAATATTGCATTAAATTTTTTATTACCAAGGTACATTCCTCTGTAAACCTGCATATAGCTGTCATTTCTTCAGGCAGCATTTTTCATTAGAAAACAACACACCAGAATAAAATCAAATCCACAAGACTTGCTCTGTATTGGCAACATGTAGAAGGCCCAAGCGTATTCTCAGATGTATATTGTTTACTAAAACTAGGTGTTATTCATTGCAAATATTAAAAGCTTGGCCTTGCATCAGGCAATAATCTGTTCAGATTCATGTGTCATCGAAACAGTTTGTTCTAACAGTCCTACGTCCTGGTTCCACTAGTGCTAAATCACATAGACCTTTCTGAAATTACCTTTTCTTGCTAACCAGACTCATAAAACATAGTACTGCTTAACAAAAAGAAAAAAAAAATCATAAGAAAGACCTCAGATTCAAATTTAGTTATCTCTTTCACCAAAAATCAAGGGTTTTGACTGGAAAAATAAAAAAAAAAAAAAAAACCTGCCCCTGAACAGTTCTTTTACAAACCTGGACTCTAACAGAATTTTACCAAGACAAAAGCCATTACAACTCCAAACTTCTGGTCTGTTCTGCCATAAATGATGCATTTATATAGCAACCCTTTTTCTTTACAGGTTCAAAGAGGAAAACAAAGGAACTGGACAATTTTAGATATATTGGCTTAATGTCAATGTACAGAAAAATATCTGGAACTTGTATTAAAAAATATTCATAAGCATTTTCATAGTAACAAGGAGATTAACAGCAGCCAGTGTGTTCATCAAGAACAAATGTCAAATCAGTCCAGTTTCCTTTCAAGACAGACTGCCTGAATAGGAAAGGAGTAGATATCGTATACCTTGTTTTTAGTAAAGCTTTTGACACAGATTCGCATGGCACTCTCATAGGGAAGCTTTAGAAATATAATGCAAGTGAAACTGCTACCAGATGGATGCAAAAATAGGTAGATAACTGACGCAGAGTTGAGAGGGACTGCAGGAAACACTGACAAACAGGATTACAGTTTGAAATAATCTTGACAGAGGAAATAATCTTAAAAAGACAAGAAAATTCCAAAGTGACAAATACAAGCTGCTGCACGTGGGCAAGAAAAATGAATTGCAAAAATCAAAGCACCTGGCCAGGGAACTGTATTACAGAAAAGGGTCTAGGAGTTGCTGAAAATTCATATACCAAAGTGGGGTCAGTAACACCACAAATGCTGTTTCAGGGTGTATCAGGATTAACTAAGCCTGCAAAACACACAACCTGGAATTCCTCCCACCTAACTTGACATAACAGCTGGCTGTCTACATTATTTACATAGGTTCTTATCATTTTGGAGACTCTGAAGAGATCATGTAAAGAAAAATGATGAGCCCCTCGTTTTTTACCTGCAACTGGCAGTTCCAATGAGATGATCCTCTCTTCAAAGTGAAGGGAGAAAAAGAGAGTCTTGTAGTCACTTGGAAATATATCACCTGTATGAGTTACATGCACCCCCATTTTTATCATCATTACAAGTCCAGAGTAATAAAAAATTGATCACAGAGCTAATAAAATAAAATTACTATGCATTGTTTGTCTAAGTTGGTCATAAAATCTGACCAAAAGGATTAGGTCCCAGATATGGAGTAATTAAGTAAAAAATTGATGTCCTGTTTGGCATTAGAATTAAGTGAGCAAGGTACAAAGGAACGCTCCTGTCAAGTAAGGGAAAAAAACCCCAACAAACCAAAACCCTCAAATGTTAGAATTCAAGCTTTTCTTACAAAGATTATGTAGCTCCTTTGACCTATTGGTGTAAAGTGAACTGATCTAAGTTAATGAGCACTGAAAAATTTGAGATAGGTCAGACTCTTAGCTCTTTTGGTTTTTTTAACTCTCACTAACCATATTTCAGTCATCTCCCTTTTAAATCTGATCTTTTCAAGTGGGTCAGATAAAGCATATCTGTTGCACTCAAGTTCTTGTGGGCTTATCCAACCTGACCCGAAAAATCAACAAGTCTGAGTCACTGCCTGTGCAATCCTTTTAAACCTGTATTACAGGGCCAGCTTCATTTAAGATGGTACAGAAAGCTTGAAACTGGGGCTCTGAACTGTGCAGTTTGTGTTTCTATTCTCACCTTCACCAGGGAGGCTTCTTCTGGGGCAAAAAGCGGTATCCCTTCTTTGGTGTGCTCAGGGGAATGCATATGGGTCTGATGATATCTGTCTGCAGCTGTGAAAATCTGCTGACAAGCTTTACTCTGTGTCTGCTGCAAGAGAAGAGTTCTGACTCAGCTTCCCTGTTTATTCTCTTCTAGGGATCTGATTTATTGTTGCTTGACTTGAACTTCTCTGTCCACTAAGGCAGAGAAGAGGAACAGTTTTAGAGGTGAGGCTCAAATACATGTCCTTAAACAAAAAAAAAGTAAAAATAACGTCTGAAGAATGTGGTTCAGTAAAACAAACTTTCATTTTATACCCGCTGAGCTAGAGCAACCAGAGTGTCACACTGTGCCAAAAACCAAACTAACACCTTTGCCCCAGGCACCATGGGCTGTTAAGACACCTGAATAGTGTGAGTTTGCCACTGTCCAGTCATCTTAACACACCTTTGCAGCCTACTTGGGTTTTTTTAATACATTTCAAAGGATCACTTGGCTCCTTGCTGAATACTCCCAACAGAAAAAAAATGTTAATACGCTTTTTTTTTTTCCTTACATATCCAGATTTTCTCTGATACGTGGATGAAATTGGCTCATACCATGTAGCATGACTATCACCTTTTTTCACACTGTCATGTCTTACTCCTTAAGCAAACACCGTTGAACTCATGTTATCAGTACCCTTTAACACTGGTAAAGCAGCAGAATTTAGTTCTTAAGTGTAGTTCTTTAGTTTAGTTCTTAGTTAAGATACTTTCAAAAAAATAATAGGCCAAAAATCAGTCCCATCATAGACAGTGGTTAAGTGCTATCCCATTCACAGCTACCCCATTCCATGGTAGTCACATAAATTATCAGGTCATGTAATTTAGCTAAATAATTATCTAAGAGTGAATTGGTCTAAAATAAAAATGTTATTCAGCACCTCCACAGTTACTTTCAGCCACTGAAAAAGCTGACTGTCAATGACAATTCTCATACCCTATCTTATTTAATAAAGACTTTGGACAGTAATAGAAAAAAGCTATACTGCATTATTTTTCCAGAAAGCTCTGGAGTTTTAATGGTTGCTGATGCTATACACTTAATTGAATAGAATTTGGTGACAAAAAAGATGAAATATTTTGTAAACTGTGCTGACATTTTGCAGTTGGTGGGGAGGATACTTCAATAAAACAGGATTCGAGCACTGGAAATCAATAAAGAATGTGAGCAGAATGAAAATTCCACATTGCAGAGAAGTACCTCTGATTTCTATTGAAAGTGGAAGAGGGATCATTATTCTGAGCATGATACTGTTATACTGCAACTTCATCCACCATAGTCTCCTCAAGGTGGCCTTTGATTTGCTTTAAGTTCTGCAGGTAAAAGATTACCCTGAAAGGACCAAATGAATGTCATAAAAGACCTCACAAATGCAGAGTGGAAACATTTTGTAGGTAAGAAAGTAATACTGAAAGAAAGTAAAAGAACTTTCAAAATAAAGTTCCAGTACTTAACACAAAAACACAGAATACATTTCTCAAAGCTATAAAAACTTTTATGCAGTGACAATCTTGCTGTCTCAATAGGGCAGCTGGATGTAGTCACAATACCAAGGCAAAAATAACACCTCAAGCCTTCTGCACCCTGGAAGAATAAAGAGCTGTTGTATCTGGGATAGGATCATATAACTCGGTTACAATGGAGAAAGCATGACAATTTCATCGTTCCTAACATACTTCCTGTTACCCAAACTGCATGCACCTTTGAGAGTAAGAAATTCTGCTCTCTTTGCTGGAGGCAGACAGGTTACCACTGGGGCAACAGCTGTTATTAGTGTAATAAAGCTAGAAGAGCATGAAAAAAATATAAAAAGAGAAAAAATATTCACATCAAACAAAAATGAGGCAGAAAAAAAAAAAGCCTCCTGCTACTTTATGAGGCCCCAGGTGGTCAAAGTGGATAGGTCTCCATGCCACAAGAGAATGTGAAGGCAGCAAGAGCCAGCTTGCAGATATTAACCATTACCAGTAATAATAGTTTCCTGTTAAAACTGGCAGGAAGGACTGATTTAATTCTTTTAGTATTTCACATAAAACAAAGTGAAATACTAAAGTAATAAAAACAGAAAAACTTTTGTCTTTTTCTGTAAAATTTTTTTTTGTAAAAAATTTTGGCTTTTTCTATATAATAGGCTATACACATTGTTTTGCTGTGGTCTAATGTTCTGCTCCTGCTTCTTTTAAAGGTATATTTTAGTGAAATAATAATTGCAATAGAAATAATTGTAATATCTCTCCTGATGACCTATGCAAGAAAGTACAATTTTCATTGGTACTTTAATATTTCTGGTATGATATATGTGACTTTATAAAAGCATCTTTGTCATTTTGCACTCCTTTCAAACCTGGGCTATGTCTGAGGTGTCATAGCTGGTTGCAGTGAGCTAAATGTCTAATAACACAACAAAGTTTCAGCTACTTAGAATAAGTAAATTCTTCAAATAATCTCTGAGTCCGCTTTCCACTTTTCAGCACCACAGTCCTTTGGTTATTCACATCCACTTTCCTCCCCATGTGTTAACACCTGCAGAAAGAGAACTGGCCTTTCCTTCACCAAGTTATGGCTTGCCACCTGACCTCTGGGCTTGTCTAGAACTGTCTCACCTTATCTGTGGACCTCTAATGACTATCCCCAAATTCCACTAAACCCTTAAGAGTTTATTAACTCCTTGGGAGGTTTAATGACTCTTTGTACAGAGGAAATACTCAAAACTGCCTGTCAGATGAATTCCTGTTTTTTCATGTAAAATTTAAAGTGGCAATCATACTTAGTCAGCTGTAGAATATGTGTATATGTGATCAGTCCTATCACATATCAGCCATGCCAGTGACTTCATAGTGATAATGGTTTCAAGAAAATGAGCTTCTCCATCCCAAGGTCACATACCAAATAGCAGTTAAATGGCATTCATTGAAAATACAGTAGTAGATAATACTCTTCCTATGACTAACTAGGGTTTTAAAACATAGAAAGGGTTATACATTCTTCATTTCACTGGAATCCAGCTAGTACCAAAAGTACAGTGTTAAACCTTCCTTGTTGAAACTGCACTCTCTTTAAAACAGTCTCACGTAAGAGCCGCTGAAAACAACCCATGGAAGCATGAGCCATGCCCCAGCACCACATGCTCTTCCCCATTTCTATTATATTTCCAGCTTACATCAATGAGGAAACTATAAGTTTGATACCAGTAATTTATAAAATATACACCACTTGGTAATACTTGACTGAGTCAGGTTCTTTTGCAAGTAATTTTTGTGCAAGTCCATGTAGACTTCACTGACTGAAGCAGTTATTCTGGATTTCTAGCAGTTCAGCTGAAAGCTAAATTTGACCAAATTCTCAGCAGGACTTTTAGCAGAATTGGACCCTTTTTGCTAGATATAGGATCAAGAACAAACGTGTTAGAATATAACCCTGCAGCTTGAAAAGCTCTCTCTCTTTCCTATCAAAATTAAGCAAATATTACAGTTTTTGCTCTGCATCCACTATAAGTCATGGATACTTCAGGTCTTTTAAAAAAGATTAGATAGATTCAAATCTGCTAAGATGATATCAGCTACCATTTTTACCATATCTTTGTTCTCAAAGGACCTGTCAAATGATTCTTAGACATTATTTTCTGAAGCCAAATTTACCTCAGGGATTATAGTTTTCTGTCAACACATTATATAATTTGTTTTCAGAACTGTCCTATTCAAGGGCAGAACCAGAGCATATGCTGTAGCATACCTCCCCCATGTACTGCTTCTACTGCTCCTTCCAGTTGGTAGCTTTCAGAGAGATTAATTTAGCAAGTGTATAGTAAAAATCTGGCTAAAATAAGATTTCACTGGATGTGGACCAAATTACTATATATAGCATTGTTTTGTCCCTATTCAGTAACTAACACATACTTGACAATCTGATATTTACTCCTGTCTATAATTTATGAAAGCTAAACCTTTAAAAATTTTTGGATGTGAAGTATCTGACACCTGCCTGATTTCTGCTTCTAATACCTGGAAAGAGCACCTTTCTTGGCATTAGAGTTAATAATATCATTCTGATGGGGTTTTTTTGACCAAAAAAACCCCAAAACAAAGAAAAAACAAAAAAAAAACCACCACCACCAAATGAAAATCAAAGGAAAACCCATGCCTTAAAAAAAAAAAAATATCCTTACATTCTATCAAACCAAAAAATACACAAATTTTACATTAAAAACAGACACTTGTTGACATTCAGGTGTCTAGACATGAAAACACTACATTTTTTTGCTTTGTCCATTTTCTTTAAAACCTGTCCTTCTCAGGCAAAAGTCACCCCCATCCCGGATCTTAGTCTATTCACATTTTCTTTATGTCAGCTAGCTGTCTGCTAGCTCTAACCAACAAATTAAAAGCTGAAACACTATCGTTATACGGTTTTCTTCACTCCAGCCTCTCTGGATTCTCTCCTCTCTCCATTTATTCTTTTAGAGTTTCATGTCTATTTGTCTCCAAATTTATGTGGTGGTTCTAGAAACCTCTTTTATTCATCAGCCTTTATTCCTGCTGGTTTGATCATAAGTGCTAGTTATTGTCTTGATATGGACAGTCCAAATCTATGGATGTAAGGGATCTGTAGTGCAAAAGGCAAGCTGAAATTTAATCACTAAAATCTTAACCAAGTTCTAGCTGTAAGATGAAGCTCCTGTGGGAAATTCACACTGAGCAAGTACAACAATAATGCACCATGCTGAAGTGCATAAATATTGGGAAAATAACAACAACAAAATCTATGGAAATTAAGTTCCCATACTGTAACAAGTTATGAAGTTTAGCTAATTGATACATGGCAGAGATTTCTTTGTTCTCCTAAACCTCCGCTTTGTAACGCCACCACTGCATATCCTTATTAAGACAATATAAAAAATATTTCAGCAAATTTAATAAAGTTCTGCTGAGACCCAATAGCCTTCAGCTGAGTGCCATCCTGTCTCTGCAGTCACTGTATTTTCCAAACATTTGCCTTGATGTCATTTTTTTTAGTCTAAATTCCATTTCCTCATCTTTTTGCAAACAGTCTTTTCCATATCAAGCATCCCACTAGGCATCCCAGGTCATTAGGGCTATGTCTCTCAGTCCCTTCACATGGGAAGGGACTGGCATGCACCCCCACTGCATGGGGGGCAGCCAAAGGCTACCAAGGACCTTCATACTCCTCCCTCCTTGCACGTTTGCCCATTGCCTTCCATCACTCTCATACACTTCTACCCATGACTTACACCTTTGTGCAAAATTAAATTATTACAATCAGACACATTGCGTAATTAAGCTATGAACCACAGAAGCCACTTAATGGCATTTCTAGTAATATTTAGGGTCTCTAAAATTATCGTTATTGAAGTCTCTACCTGCCTATGCCATTTGTTATAAGTTTCTTATTTTGAGGGCTTATTATTAAGATGATATTACCAATTTCTTACTGTAACCTATGCAACAGATTTATTATCGCTTCCTAACTTTCTACAGCTGGCTTCAGGGCCAATGTTTCTGTCAGGAAAGACTGACAGCAGCAGCAGCTTCTTGGTTTGGGGGAATAAAATAAAAAAATAAAGTAAAAAAAAAAAGGTTCAGTATTTCTTCAAAATGAAATCACTTTATGTCCTGTTCATTCTGGCTCCTCACTGAGGAAGCCTTGGGAAAGTATCTCTAAACCTTACTCATATATGGAAACTTTGGTAACTGTTTTGGGGATTTTTGTTTTGGTGAGAGGGTTGTAGAGGTGGTGGTAGTCCTAGTGGTGCATTTTGGAAAGGTTTATGTTTGGTGTGTACTTTTTAGTTTAATACTCTTCAACACTGCATTTAACACTTAAATGTATCATTTGATTGCAGCAATAACAAAACATGGCCCGTCACAGCTAAGTGAATTCACCTTGAATTTTCCTTTAAATGCCTGTCACAAATGCTAGTTTGTAATACAGCAGTGAGCATGAGGACTACTTTCCATTCCTGAACTGAAATTTGTTTTGAGCATGCCTTAGTTCTACTATAAGAATTTGTTTGTAAACCACTAAGCATTTGTTATTATTGGGCTTTTATTGGGGTTTTTCTCTGTGGTAGTCCCTCCTTGGAGATAACAGCATGCTCAAAAAAAATTTAATTCTCTGCCGCTCAACAGGTGCAGCAGAGGGATCTCCTCTCTTTGGTTTGCTTTAGCTTTGCATTTTGAACCACACAGCGTGGAGTAGACTTAATTACTGGCTTACATGCCCTCTTCTTGGATTTCTTTTAAAGAAGGAGAAAGGTTGGAGAACAGTTGTCCTTGCAATCCCATGAGAAATAAAACCAAAACAATCTCTTTGTTCACTTTTTAGAAACCAAAGTTTGGTCACCCTTAACTTCTTAGCTTCCCTTTTCCCCCCTTCCTAAGATATGAATTTTATTTGGCCTAATATGAAGAAAACACACCTTCAAACATGCCATGTATTTTTTTTACTACTCTAGTCACAATAGTTATACTTTAAATTTTAGTGAAAAAAACAAACACACACCCCACCAAACTAGATTATACCTTCCTTTCATTAACTGGGCAAGTTGAAATACTTTACTTTCCACCAAGCTGTCATCTCCTTTTTCTGTATATCTAGGAATTTTTTTAAAAATCTTAAATTATGTTCATATAGATCATTACCACACTCTCCTTCAGGCCTTTAATCCATTAAAGCTCCCTGTTGCTTCAGCACACTTATAACGTGATTCCCCCATTTATCTACCCACAGTAGGATTTCTTACTGATTGTTTACTGCCAGATCCATCTGGTATGTCTGTCCTGGTTAGGTGTTGTTAATGAAACCTGAACATGAATGGGTATAAGGCACTATTTTCTTCTCTGAGATCCCTTTAGACGTAACTGATCAGAGTGAGTTAATGAATAGGGATTTGTATTATCACAAAATTTATGCATCAAAAGGGAAATAACAGAATACAATAAAAACATACCAACTATTTCATATCAAATTCTAACATGAAAACATTTTGCACTCATCTGTTACTCTGCATTTTTCAATTCTTTTGTTGTGACCACTAATATTGGTTACAGTTCCAACCATACTGCTAGTTTGCCTTAGTATCACATTATTACTATCTTTCTATTTCTAGGATAATTTTTAGTGCTCAATATGAGGGTTTTGTTTGGTTTTGGGATTTATATACCACAGCAAAATCCTATACAGAGCCATCGTTTTTTAGTTTTTCATCTTCTAATTTAGAGATACTGTTGCTCAGGGTCTTATTTTTAGTTTGCCGTGGAAAGGAGTCAATTTCTTGCCTTTTAAAAG
Organism: Nymphicus hollandicus; assembly: GCA_009823435.2. Lineage (NCBI taxonomy): Eukaryota > Metazoa > Chordata > Aves > Psittaciformes > Cacatuidae > Nymphicus > Nymphicus hollandicus. The sequence goes on along the minus strand of WTXV02027176.1, from coordinate 820 downwards.
TAATCATTAAATCCATTATAATACAAATCCATTAATCCATTATAATTCAAAACTTCTTAAAAGAACAAAATCAAACACATTTTAACCAGTTTTCTCATATCTCTTACTCTGCTTATTTTTGCATATTTTAATCTGCAGAGTTGCATATCGGCTGTTGCCATCCCCATCAGTCTAAGAATTCCCAGGGCCTCTGAGAGTGTTATTTATTCCACACAAGTTTGTTTCCAGATTTATTGAGAATTATTATCAATAGTACTAGGAGACTCAAGATAGTTTCATGAAAGTGGCATTAACATAGTATCCCGAAGACAGGGTTGGTTACATAAATATTCTGAGGTTGACTTGTATGCATTTCAATCTGAAGAATTTATCATTTTCAATTTCTTCCACCAGCATGAATTTTCAATGGTGGGATTATGGTAGGAGCTTTGAAAAAAGATAAAGTGATGTACCACTTACTTTTGAAATAAACCAAAATATCCAAAAGTCAATGCAAAATAAATGTGATAATTAGTAGTGTCAAAGCATCATATGGATGAAAAATGAGGAAAAAGTCTATGCTGTATATGACTTCCTTATGAGGGAGAAGAGAGAGGTGCTGAACTCTCTGGCATCCAGTGATAGGATACAAGGTAATAGATTAAAGCTGTGTCAAGGTGTATTGGGTTTGTCTGGCAAGGTTGTGGTATTAGGATGGAGGTACAGGGTGGCTTCCGTGAGAACGTGCTAGAAGCTTCCCCTGCGTCCAATAGAGCCAATACCAGGAGCCAGTTTGTTGGCAGGAGCTGCGACCCGATGGGGAACCCATGCTGAAGCAGCC
>WTXV02027173.1:25303-47601 GCA_009823435.2 Nymphicus hollandicus | reverse complement strand
GCCCATGGCAGGGGTGTTGGAACTAGATGATCTTAAGGTCCTTTCCAACCCTAACTATTCTATGATTCTATGATTAAAGAGAATACTGCTTTTTTTTTCAGCTATATGCCAAATTCACTCTTGGCATGAAATTAACTCTGAAGAAACTAGCAGCATAAGAGATGGTAAATCCAGGCAGTCATAAACACTGCCTGAGACTGATGAAAGTCAAAAAATGTTCCTCCCAAAATTCATGTTGCCCTAAGGTTATATTCTTCTGAAAAAATATTTTGACAAATCTTGTGATGGTCAAATCTTGATCACACAAAAGAAGAGATTTACTTAATGCAAAGACCCTAACTATCTTTCAGGTCTATGCTTTAGAAATGGAAGATAAAAGTTAAACTAGTATTACAATTAAAAACTTGAGAAAAACCAGTGGATAATGGTCTCCGAGTATTTTGTATAATCCTGTATTAAAAGGAACAACATACACTCATTCTATTAACCAGTCCAAAGGAGAAGACAGTTTAAGGGAAACAGTAAGTGTGCATTATGTTTGGCAGAAGACATTTAGTACATACGTAATCTCTGATTAAATTTTTCTTTGACATTTTTTAACCGCTTTCATACCATTCAGGATCTGCTTCTTGGCATACAGTAATTAAACTGAACTAATATAATATCAGAAAAACAGCCATATCCTAAGATATGATTAAATCATTCACTGACTTCCACTAGAAAAGTAACTATTTCTACATAAAATTACTTATACAGAAAGTGTAACTGCATCAACTCACCTGTAGTGTGTGTGTTTTGGGATTTGAAGAGGCCAACAACACCTTTTCCATGAAAGCCCCCAGATCTAAGTAGAAGAGTACTGGTTTTAGTGTTCTTCCAACAAACAACTGGTAGGCGATTGTGACGGTAACAGCGAGCAACTCTCTGCAGACTGCTGTCTTGAACAGACTGAGGTACTACCAGAAGCCCAGGATAACTATATTGACAACACAGTGAAAAAAATTTTGGGGAAAAAAAAATTAAAATTGCTTTCAAAATGTTAAACAATGAAAAAAAAATCCTAAAATTACAAGCTGAATATACATCTTAATGAAAATACACCTCAACTGCTACAATTACTTATTTAGTAACTCTCATTTTTAGCCCAACCCTAGCAAATACATTAATTTGTAAAGAAAACTGCATTTTAAAAACAACTTTAATGAAAAAAAAAAAAAAGTAAGATTATCGCTACTAGCGATATGTTAGATTGCCTAAAGTATCACAACTAAAACAATATGGTTTGATTTATGTCAAAATACATTTCAATTTTACAGTCAGATTCCTTGGAACAATACATTTGAAATTGTGTTTTTGTGTACTTTTTAAAACACTACAATACATTGAGAGATTAGGAAATTCACTGATGCAATACCTTCAAAAATAGAAATCCCAGCAAGATGGTAGTTTTGTTCATGTCAGTGAAAGAAGTATTCAAGCACTAAGAAAGTTTATTTTCTATCTCCTCAAAAAAAAATTTCAATTTAAGTGCCAATTTCATAAGTTGAGAAGAAATTAAGTTAGTGCTTACTAAAGCTTTGTTCCTGTAAATTAAATTCTTTGACATTTATTGAACTGTATTGTAACATTATCTAGGTGTTCCTGCTCCAGCAGGGGGATTGGACTAGATGATCTTTTGAGGTCCCTTCCAATCTCTAGCATACTGTGATACTGTGAACTGCCCTCATACAAAATCAATGTACATACTATTTACGGTCCACTTAAAACACAGTAACCAAACTAATATGGCATTAGATATGTATCTATATCCTGAGATTTTTAATCCACTCAGATATTAATTATCTTTTTCAAAAAATCCTACCAAATATTAAAACCTGGTGGTTTTAGGAAAGAGTTGTCGGCATAATATTCAAAGCATAATGAAAATGTAGATTTAATGCCTTCATCTGCACAATCATTCAGTGGTGACTGAGCAAAATTGGTTATTAGTCTGTTTTTCTAGATAAGTCAGAAAACAAGACAGGCTCCATTATTTTTCCTGTGTTCCCTTCTTTCAGGAAAAACTGGCCATTTCATTATCCATAATGAAAGGAATGACTAGCCAAAACCTGCTTTAGAGAATGCAAATGCTCTTCTGATATGACCCATGCAGATAGCCTTTTGTATTAAAAAGAATTTTTGTGGGTAGTGGTCATTAACTACAACAGCTTTCACCAAAAAAGAAGTTAGTAACATTCATGTGTTAAAACACAGTACGTGACTTTCAGCACATGACAAATTTTTATAGTGTAGATACCTTCATAAATAAAATTTTAAAATATACTTTTAATGAAGAAAATAGTTATGTGTAATGGTTTCTAAGGATTACTTTTTCATTTAGGCATAATTATATTTTAATGCAAATAGCCTAATGATTTAGACATCAGTATAGAAAACCAAGAGAGAGAAACACCTTTAAAAGACAATTTAGAGTATGTAGGTTAGGCTCTTCCAAAAGCCCCAGGGGCACTCTCTTTCCATGGGCTATAGAAAGAAGCAAGGAAGGAAGACTTGTGTTGTCTGACACAGCTTCTGGGGTAGTTCTAACAGCTCACTTCTGGCTACCATGGCTGGCAGTCTTTCCGAATCTGATGAATACATATACAGCCACCAGAAGACAAATCTCTGAGTGGAATACAAATAGCTTCAAGGTCACTGGCTGAACACTCCTACTGTGGACAAAAATTTTCTCACAATAAGTTGCTTTAATGGATACATCATAGGATGTGTTTATTGTGTCATCTTTATTTTCAACTACTTCACTGAATTGGTAAACTCACCTCCTGCAAAGTGAATACATCCTGTTCAGTGCGGTTACTCTCAAGTATTCTGTTTTTGAACGGGAAGAGTTACTACTGATGGTCCCTAGTCCCAAACGTTGATAGTCCCTGAAACAGGCTCTTTCTACTAATTGCTCCATTGTTGATTTTTCTGATGCTTTTAGAGTACCACTTGTGTGCATCTCGCTGTCATCTGAAACTGAAGTGAAAAATCTTTAAGAGTTTGCTATTGGGGAAGCCAAGAAAACGATGCTGTTTTCTTCTGAACAAAATACTGGTTTGCCTTACTGCCAGTGACAAATTACAAGAACTAATACATATAAACCACAGTTTATAGAATTATAAGTAATAAAATAATATTTTAGCCAGGAAGCCTGAATATATTGCACAGTTACCGACTGCACTTGTGACTGGCATGGCTGACAGCTCTCTTGCTAAAATCCTGGGAAATGTTATCTCATATATTCATCTGAATGGAACCAAAGGCAGATAATCTTTCTTTCAACAGTTTATGAAAACCTGTTAAACTCCCAACTGCTATACAAAGATATACACAAGCCAGAATAATAAAAACTGTGCACATAAATTCCTTAGAACTCCAAGTTAAAATGGACCTCACAATTCACTTAAACTACCTTCAAAAGATCAACAAACACTTTAAGGCTTAGTTCAAATAAAAAAAAAGTTTCTGTGCCATAATTTCACAACAAGTTTCTTAATGCCTCAGTTTCAATGTCAAAGAGCACCTTTCTTCAGCCGCGAATGTCAGCAGCACTTTCCAAAGCAGAAAAACCTTCAACCATGAGAGATAAAAAACATGTCACAAGTTCAAACTACACTGAAATTCAAGTCAAGCAAGGTCTTGATACAATACATGCCACCTGCCTGTTACTGACACTTCCAACTATTTCCAAATACTTCTGAAAGCAGACTTACTGTTCACAGCATGTACCAATTACTTGCTACCACCTAAAACATGGAAATATGTGCATATGAGGGGAAATATTTCTTAATGAATGAGGCACTAAAAAGTACATAAGGTTTTAAATGTAAAACACTACTTTATAAAAGTGGAAATTAAAATTATTTTTAAAAATAAAAATTATGGTACGATTAAAATTTTACTGGCAGTAGACAATGGTAAGAATTTACAGGAGTAGAACCCATACACTTTTTTTTGGTGTGCATTTTAGCATAAAAGTTAAATGAATAATTTTACTGGCCCTGCAGCTCATCAAACAACAACAATTCTCTTTTGGACCTAAATAATACAGAGTTTAACACTGTGGATATCCTCTTTTTTATGTGTTTTCCTATTTGTCATGGTGAGAAAGAATTTACAAAACATTTACAAGTATAAAGTGTGCCAGCAAGAAACAAACTAAATGAGTTTTAGAAAGAATCTTATTTTGAGGCATACAGAAACTTGGTATTTAACAGTTCTGAATGAAAAGCTAGAATTGACCCAAGTAAGACGAGGTTGCATTTTTTTAAAAACTGTTTTCTAAATGCCTTTTTCTCTCATGAAAGCAGGTATATTGGTGATCAGAATTTGCAAAACCTTTTCCTGTGCATTAAAAGCTAGAGATTATAACCGCTCATGCCAGTATCCATAACCTGAAGAAGGAGATGAAGATGCTTTGCTATCTCAAATTTAAAATAGGGTTTTTTTAAATTAGATTTTGAAAATAAGATGAATAATCCCTGCATTTTACTGTCCTTGAGATATGACTGTTTCTAAAAGTGAGTTTTACAGTCTCCCATTTTATGGAACACACCAGTATGATCACCTATAGGAAACAGAATTTAGTAGTGATCTAAACTCAAAATAAAAAGATGGGGAGGAACTGGAGAGAAAGTAGGTGTTCATTAGTAGCAAATAGTAACTAGACTACTGTCCCCAGTTCTGGAAATCACACTGCAAGTTATATGTGGACCTGCTGAAGAGGACTGAGAAAAGAGCAATGAAGACAATCAGAAGTCTATCAAGACTAATAAACAAAGAACTAAGAACTGTAGATATTTCATATCCAGGAAAGAACAGAAAATACGGACAATACAGTCCATAAATACATTAAGCACTGCAATCAGATTGAAGGGAATCATCCCTCCTGTATGTATATGGTGTCAGAATAAGAAGTGAAGGCTTTAAATTGGGGCAAGGAAATATTTGGGTCTGAGTATAAGAAAGTTGCTTGTTTTTCTCCAGCAACAGGATGGTTAAAGCATTAGTACAAAGTGCCTGGAGTTGTGGAACATTCATCTCTGAAAGCTTTTAAGAAAAAGTTAGGTAAACATCTGTGAGGAATAGATTAAGTATGCTGATCTTGCTGTGGGGCACAGAGATGGAGTAGATGATCTCTTGAAGTTCCTTACAACCCTCTCTTTAACATGTTTTTTTAAGACAAGGCATCACCTGCTGCAGATAGCTCCAATTTGCTTAATTGTTGGTATAGCTGCATAGTTTCCTATACTTCAGATTTTGAGACTTGCAAACAAAAAGCCATTCACAGCAGTCAATATAAAAGAAATTGCAGTGATTAAAAAGCTAATTTCCTGTGGCTATTTGTACTCTGTTTGAAGCAAAGAGTTACCACTATTATCAGCTGACTACACCTGAGGTGTCAGTGCAGTATGGAGAGAAAAGCAAACTGGCAGACTTTGATCACTTTACATGTTCCCCGTCAAAACATCTGTAAAGCGGCGGGTAGAAAGCTTCACAAATCATAGTTTTGTAATTGGAGTAAAAAACTGCCTGTTGTTAATGGCTATAGGGCACTTGTGCTTATGGAAGAATGGAGCTAGTTTTGTACATCTGCAATGCAAAAATTCTTAAAGATTTCTTCATCGTCAAGAGAAGTACCAATACATAGGTATGCTTATGCTTGGTGTCTCTGGGTGAAAGACACAAAATCGTTTAAAAATCACACAGGTACAGCCTGCAGAATGGCTTCTGACCCAAAGAATCTGCACCATCAGAACACATACTAACTCAGCACTTAAGGAAGATGCCAAAAATTAAATTAAGAATGTCATTTTTCCACACTCTAAAGACACCCTATGTTTTGTAATCCTTTCTTTTTGCCCCTTTTCAACCACTTTTACCTGGAATGAGAGAGAAACAATATTTTTTAGCTTTCCTGGAATAGCTTTATTCCATTTTAGAGAGAATAGCGACATTGCAGTAAGACGGTCCTGCTTCAGACAACTTTTATCTGCCTATGTATCTGCTCATAAGTCACATAAGTTGCCTTGCTCACTGACCAAATATTCCAAAGGAAAATTTGGCTTCTTCGATGTTTTGAAGAGATTATTAGTGTTTGATAAACACTTAATTATCTGAAATGCCTTTTTTTAAAAAAAGAAAGAATGGTATGACAAAACAATACCTGTTTTATGTACAGGAGAATCTGGTTCCCTCTAGTGGTTTATTATAAATTAGCACTGGTCCAGATAAGGATATACTGACAGCAGCACATGGTAGGAAAAGAAGTATTTGGAAGAGAGTCAAACTCGATACCATCACACAAACTATACACAGTGCCCAAATCACTTTCTACCTTCTGTCCCAAAATTCTTTCAACCAAAATTTGGAAAAATGGTATTTCCAGTAGTAATGACTTCTGCTGTTCTTAGAAATCATTTGTCACTTCCACATCCGAAAGTCTCCCATAGTATTTGCTCTTTGTTGAATCTCACCAATTACTGCTTTCTCATCATAGACTAATTGCAGATGTCATCATGATGTCTAAAGATAAATGGAAGCTACAATATTCTTCTGTGCTGTTCTATCTACATTATTATGATGTAAAAATGATAACAAGATCCTATATGCAAATATTTTGATAAAAGATAATAATCTAGTATTTTGCTTTACCACTGAATGAAGTCAACTTCCTCTTTTGCCACATCATTACAAAAAAAAGTGGTTACTGAGTGTACATACCTGAAACCTTTATCTTTCCTGTCTAGGAAAACTCTGCAATTTCTTTTTGAATACATTTCTTATTCAACATTTTCGAATGAAAGCATAATAGGATAGACTTATCAACCAACATGGAAAAAACTGTTTCACTATTACCAGAGATATCATCATCTTCATTCCAGCCTGGGCGATTCCCTCTTTCTTCCACTATTGTGCCTGTCTTCTTCTTTAATAAATATTGGCGTCCAATTGTCATCTTCCCAGCACGTTTTGCTCCTTTCACAATGCTTTTCGAGAAAGTACTATAAATTCAGAGTAATAAAAATATTTAGAAAGATGCATATGCTTTTCCCCAGTCGTGTGTGGATTTTTATGATGAACCCACTTACCCAAATAAAATGTATTTCATGTAATTTTTCATTTAATATGACAAAAATTATAAACAGAAAATTTACTTCCTATATTAATTTTTAAACACCAATTTTATTACTTTGAGATAAATTTGTATCTATTATGTCTAACGATACTGAATAAGCAGCCATCATCTTAGGTATCTGTATTTTGCTATCAGTGTGATATATCTAAAAAGTTCACAAAGTAAAGGCAGGAAAAACAGAAATTGCTGTTTTAGGATTCTGTGACTAGCTTGGGATTTTACTTTCCTGTGTCAACAATGTAATAATCAACAGAGAATCATGGGAACTACCACTCTAGAACAGACTAATGATCCATCTAGTCTAGTAAAAATGTATGCATAACAAACTTCAAAACTAGATTAAAAACACACTAGGACAACTGTGCAGACTGCATTAAGGGTCAAATCAGTTACAAACCACATCAGGTTATTAATCTGTAAAGTAATATACAAGAAATCCATTTTTCATGTTGGCAGAGTTTGGATAACTGAAGATGATACTTTTATGTGTTCCAAAATGTAATGAATTTATTGCAGCCAGAAATTTGGATAAATAATATATACTTATAAGAAACGGATGTGTATATCATACTAATCTACCTTTTATTCTGGAAATATAAAAAGACTTGGAATAGCAATCAATTATTTTGACTTTCCTGAAAAGTGCCTGAATGATCTGCATTTCTGCAAAGCTTTCAGACTGTTCAATGTATTTGATTGAAACTCAACAAGAACATCAATAATGAAAGAAGAAGAATGACTATACCGGAATGATGTGTTCTTTTCTTTTTGTTTTGGTAAAATTATCTGTGGTGCCGTTTGCCCAGCGGCAAATGCAAAAGTACTGAAGATAGACTGAGGATAACGGAACTTCATTAACTGTTTCTTAAATATTTCCACCACTTCAGGACTTACTTCTTCATCAAATGCTACTTTAATTAACTGTGTATTAAAGATATGACATGTTAGAAACAGAAAAAAAAAAAATAGAATTCAAGAAATTAAAAGATCCTAAAATACATTAGCAAAATTTCCATATTTACATACATGCAGTACTATGCTCATTGGAAAAATACAAATATATGTACAAGTATCTTATTGGTTTTGAGGGATATTACATGTTATTAATTTTTTATTTAATTTTTACATTTAAGCTCTAAGACTAAGTTATTTTCACTAAAAAGCATCCGTAATTCTAATCATATCAAACACAAATATTCGGTAAATCCAAGTAGTACTGCTGGCACTAAGATGCCTACAACAGTTCAAACACTAGTCACATGGGACAGCTTAGCTTGGAAATACTCTGCCAGCTCTGCCCATATACTGGGAACTAAGGTTGTAAGGCACTTCAAAGACTACCATCAAACCAACAATTTCAGCATTCATAAGTCACAACCATTATACTTCCATTACTCAGCCATTCCAATTTTTGCCTCACCTTGCAAAGTATAAAAAGCTACTACTAATAAAAATGTAATAGTGAAATCCAATCCTTAAAATGGACTAACCTTGTGCTATTCAATCCTGATCTATCTACCCACTAAAAATGCTTTTTGAAAAGTTTTTTGGGGAAAAAAATAATAAAAGAATCCCATCTCTTCATCCTCAGCCAAGAGGAGTCAGCAAACAAAGAAATATCCTAGAGCTTTATTTCTGAAGGCATACCTATAAACCATTTCAATGTCTTTTTCTCTGCTATCTAGAAGGTGCATTTCATCACTGCTTTTTAAATTTCACTTGTTTTTTAAATACTTTCCAAATGACTAATAACTCTGTTGTTCTAGGACCTCCTTGAAAAGAGCTCTGGAATCTGTAGGGGTCACACTGATCTGAAGTTTTAAACAGATTAAATAGCATAACTGCAGCAAACACCTGAAAGTCATAATTAATAAGCAAAGAGATGGGGCTATTTCATACTGTATTGAACTCTAGCTATTACAAAGGGAAAGGAAAGTAAATTGTTTGCTGATTGTTTTTGTTCTCAAAACCTAATACAAAACTATGCTAAACAAAAGCAAAGATGATGTTTTACCAGAATGCAGCACAGAAAACACTGAGCTGTGTCTGTATTTAGCACATCATTGAAGTATGCTAACTATTCTGGTAAAAAGATTTCTGGAAAACTGAAGTCCTTGTGAAGTCCACAACAAGAACTTTTTGTCAGTTGCTTTACTCACTTTTATTCCTAATCATATGCTTTTGAATAGGGTCACAGAATGGTTTAGGTTGGAAAGGACTTCAAAGATCATCTAGTTCTAATCCCCATGCCACAGGTAGGGACACCTTACATTAGACCAGGTTGCTCAAAGCTGATCCAGCCCAGCCTTGAATGCTTCCTGGGATGGTGCCTCACCACCCTCATACTGCAGAATTTTGTCATAATATCTAATCATGAACATTTAGCTAAATAATGTCCATTATTTAAGGAACTAGTAAAATGCTCATTATCTATTTTATGTGTTCAAATGTTAAGAGTTTTTGTTCTCAATGAAAATATACTTTTGCAGTCACCTAACCCAACAAATATATCTTAAGTACTGCAGTCTACCTTCAATCCACAAAATAAAATACTCTGCCTTCAACTTCTCATCTCTTAGGATTTGACTACCTTCAAGATCACCACCAGGACAAAACATTGAGGAAAGACTTCAGAGACTTCATGATTCCTAGCTCATAAAAAGTCCACCTCTGTCAATCACCCTGCAGTACATGCTTCTGAACACACTGAGGGGGAATCTACAGACAGGAAGCTATCAGGATCTGTACAGAAGTCAGGATCCGTGCAAGTCACACAGAGGCTCATTGGTACTGGTCAGTGGTGGCTAGCCTAAAGATTCCTGGAAGTGCAGCTTCCATGTGAGGTGCACCATGACTTTCTGCCATGGATTTTTACAGAACGCTGGTAAAATGACAAGTCTGGAGAAGAAAGCAGTATTTATAGCTTTTCCATATACATTCCATGCTGCTGAAGGAGACAGAAAGCATGTTTCCACTGGCCTGCCTAGGCCTCTACTTATTCAACATTAAGAGATTTGGACCCAAAATAACCCTTTACTGGATCCAAAATTGAAAGCTAAGGAAAGGAGTGAAAAGAAATCAAATTTGAAAATGGCAATCCTCTAGGTATCACCTGGGCCAAGAAAAGCCAAGGTTTCTATGAGAGGACTGCATTTTCTATTGGCTTTACATGGCAGAAAACTGAACACAAATATCAGAACAAAGTGCTGCTCTGAAATATTTTGAGGTGTGCTGCCACAAAAATTTTTAAAAACTTCCTTTTACCTGAAAGGTAGCTGAAGTGATCTGCAGTCCTTCCTGCATGCTTTGCTGCAGTTGGTTTTGTATAGTGATCTTCTTCTCCTTCGTAACAGACGCAATAGGAAAGCTCCGGATCACTGTCTGCTCTCCAACTGAGGACCATAATATTGTATTTACACATACTTATTAGATCACATAATCAGATCTCATTTTGGTCTCATTGTACTTTGAATAGATAGGAATGAGGGAGTACGACACAACACAAAAATAATGGTACCTAATTAATTTCAGGCAAAAAAACCTGAAAAGGTAAATTCCTGAAGTATTATTAGTAATCTGAATTTCTGCTTAATTACAGCTGGGATTATAAGAAAAATATTCTCCTTCCTTCTGAGTCTGTATACACGATGGAAATGTACATCCAAAATCTAGGTTGATAGGGGGTGAAGAAACAGTTTCAATCTTCCTCAAATTTCATATTGCAATATACAACTTATAAACAACGAATGATATACTGGTATCTTTATGCATGACCATGAACATTCCACAGTAAATTTATAATTCTAAAAGACAATCTGCTTAGAAATGACAGATGTCAAAATATAAAAATTTATCATTCAGGAGAGCTATTTCCAGTACATATTAAAAAGAATACTGAATTTATTAATAGATATTTGAGAGAATACTAACTCATGAGTATGTTTCATTTAACAGACTTTCAGTGGCTGAAAATACCCTGTTTAATGAAAAGCTAGGGGCAGTGGAAGCTGCAGGTCTCGCACAGTATATATATTCTCTCTTAGTGGTGAAGAAGCTTACAAATCCTACTCTGTAAAGCAGCATTATTAGACCAACTTTACAGATGGAACTGAAATATAAATATACTAAGCATTTTCTCCATTCAAAAGTCTATGGAAATTACTAAAGTATAGTAATGAATGTCCTTATTTTCTGTCTCCAACTTTAAGTAATCTGTGAAAACCTATAATGCCATGGAACGAACTAGTGAAGTTTCCTCTAAGACAGATCTATAATTTTATGATATTACATAAATTATTGAAGATAGGAATACTATACGCATGAATAAACAAACATTTAGCATCTAATGACTTACCTGAATAAGTTCTAGTTAAATTAAATGTAAATCCAAAGTCAATGACTGTCATATCTAGCGATAAAAACCTATATTAAGAGATTATTCTTATCTGATAAACATGAAAAGTTATATTGTGAGGTATATACATTTTGATGTTGGTGATATACTAGTTGGACAGGCCAGCTCCAAGTCCTGCCTGTCTGAAGGACCACAATTACCGCTGTTTAATTTCTCTTACCCAGTTGATCATGAGGAGTGCCTTTAAATATAATTCTGTAAGTGGTCAGGAACAAAGCTCCTTCAGCAGGGAGGATATGAGGACCTCCAAGCAGTCCTCCTGTAGCTTCCTCTCTGCCATCAGGATCCAGTAGTACACGGAGACCTTCACAAACAAATTCTTCTCCTGGCAGTAAAGTTGGTCGTAGAATTTTGGGCTGATGCAAATAAATGAAAGTGTAAGTGTAATGGTGATATCAGTGTTATACCTCAGTCTAGTTCTAATATTTGGCTGAAAAAACTTCAAAACAAAATTGTTATGAGAAGGAGTCCAAAGAAGGGAGATGGAGTTTGGACTCAACTAAGAGAAATGGGTCTGAAAAAACAGTGGGCATGCAATAGCTTGCTTATGATCAGAAGTTTGGCTCTACTAGTTTCATAAGTTCATATTTCATGAGACCAAAGCCAAGCATTTTATTTATCACTGGTGGAAATTTTCTTTCAATGTTTTGATATCTCCTCGTAACATTAGAAGAGGGAAAAAAAGATGACTAAATTGAATGATTCTAATACTTGTAAAGAATACAAATATGTTTCGTAACACTTGCCTTCTGTATTGGTGGAAGCCGCCTACTCTCACGATGGACAGCCTCCAGGGTCTCTATGTGCATTGCAACAATGCCTGGAAAGCAGTAATACCATAAATGAAGACTCACATAATATGAAAGAGAAACTTGCAATCTAATCTGAAATTCTCAAATTTTAACATCAAAGGAATAATTACTTGAAATTCCACAGCAATTACAGTCTAGAAAAGAAATCTAATCTTCTAACTCCACTGAAAGTAGCTGAAACCAAAAAGTGCATTTCTCTTACTAGAAAAAAAAAAAAAAACCCAAAACAGAAAAAAGAAAGACTACAAACCACTCGTCACAATTCTTACCAGGTATCATACAGTGAAGACCCTTGATGTGATCCTGTGTAACACCGCTCTCTGTGCAAACCTTGTCAATAAATCTCGTGATGAAGCGCACAACTGCATTTGCAACATCATTGTTCTCAGAGTCCTCAAATCCACTTTCAGTGTCATAACTCTCTGCAACACTGCCTGCAATACTATAGACGTAAATAAAAGAAATTTCAAGAGTGGAAAACTTCAGCTGGTGATGCAAAGGTGATACCTGGCTAGACACAAACAAGCAGTGGGTATTTTTTCTTTCTAGCTAAAATACATAAACCTTGCTAAAAAGCATACGGTGGTACCACAGTTAACATTGTATTTTCATTGTTATTAACACTGTTAGAACTGTGTGGATGATGAAGTAGGAGAATTTTCCCTCCATGAATCCAGTGTAGACAGGCCCACACGAGAAAAAAAGCTGCTTGGAAGTGAGCTTTATGTCTTCTCTTCATGGAGTCAAATACATTATTTGCAACCCATGGTAAACAAACATCCAGTTACACTGACAAAGATACATTAAATGAATATTCTGGTTGCAGAGCAAAGCATTCAAAAGCAAAAAGGCTACAAAAATAGCTTTTTGTGCACCAGATAAAGTGCAAGCAGTTCAGTGGGAGATGCACTTGAATGTCTAAAAATGCTTCCCATAATATTAAAGGTCAGATTCATACATTACAACATACACCACAACCGGTCTCCTGAGCACATCCTAATGTCTGAGTTTAGAGGTATGTAGTCAGCAGAAATTAGTAGCCATGGGAAGTCTGACACTGATAGGAAGTCTATCCTTTACGTAATGCCAGTGTTCTACAATTTTATCAGGTGGGAATTCTGACAGATCATAAGTGATAATGAAAACAATAACTAGAGAGAAAGGAAGGCTGTTTTATAGATTCGCATGTTAGGGAATGTAAGTGGCATTTATACTCCTCCTGCCTCCTTAGTAATTTAACTTTTGCCATAGTAGTTTAGCCCTCTTGCTTTGTGTGACCTCAGTGTCTTTCTTCCTTGAGGCTTTTGAAATTGGGATTTTATGGATGCTATACAAATGCTTCTTGATTTTAGGCTCATACACTGAGTTTTTCAAGTTATATAATGTTGGTTTTGGGCTGCTTTTTCTTTCTCATCATACCCTATATTTGTCTTCAGCATTTGCATTACTAGATTACAAATTCCTACTGTAACAGTAAAACTTTTACATTCCTTTAAATGGTGGCAGATTGCTCCAGATTAAGTTCTGTTATTTTAAGAGGAACCACATTAGAATACTCTCCTTAATTAATGAACTTGAAAAGAAGTGAAGATACTGAAATAATGTTATTTAGAACAAATCCTGAAAACTAAGAAGCTTTTGAGAACTGTGACCCATCCTGACTGATTTTCACTGAAGCTGTATACCCACCTGTTCGTGACAATACTGTTGCTTCCACTCTCCCAGTCACCTGTTGCTGATGTTCTTAACAACTTGTTCTTACTTGTATCCAGTGGTACTAGCAGGTAGACCATGAGGTTAGCGAAATGAATTGCCTGACTGAAAACTGTACTTTCTTCATTCTGGATGAGCTCCTGCTGCGTTTGCTTATTAAGAGTTGGCCATAACCTCAATTGCTCAGCAGCCAGGTCCATTGCTGTCTTATCCTGGTCAGAACCTATAGAATTTTTCTCCTAGAAGACATGTAGAATGAAATAAAAAAGGCACAGAAAAATAATAAATGTTAAAAATAAATGCTAATGTTAAAAAAATGTTTAGTCAAAACTTTGCATATTAAACTGTTTATTAAACTTCTTCAGTAAACTATATATTAATTTTTAAAGAAAAACCAAATAACTACACTCAATAGGGTTTAAGAAGAGTTATAATTATAGGAACTGAGCTTTGAAAGCAGTTCACTGAAATACACAAGTAGCACAAAGTGGACAGATCTAAATACCAATTTCTTTCTTGATGAGTTTTACGCTATACTATTGCCCATGTTTCTTCAGAGTGGTTTACTGATTTTAATATAGTTGCTTTCATTAGCTTATCCATTTAGCTCACATAAAAGCAAGCATAAATTGGACTGAGAAGCACATTGCTTCATGCAGGTAATATTCTCCAAATTCCTAGGATGTTCAGGTGAAGCAAGGTTTTATATAAATAGTTTCCAGACCAGCTGAAACATTCATGCTTTTACATGTTGAGTCCAATTCTAGCTTTTGGTTGAAACAAACCAGGTAGGTTGCACGTAGTCAAATTGTATTATAGCCTGAAGAAGTTAGAATAAAGGAATCTGGCAGCCTAAATTAGTGACATAATGCCTGATGTTAAATTATTAAAGGACTACATATCTTGTGAATGTTTTTTCTATACTAAGTTAAAGTTGACCAAATTTTCCATATGGACACATGTGAGGGTTAAAGTAGATGCTTGCTTTTAAGTTCTACTATTCTCCACATCTTTACACAGAATCAGATTTTAAGGGGTTCCCCATACACAGTCCTACAGTCCCTTGCTCTTTATCCCTCATACGTCTGACATGCCTTTTCTGTTCCTCATTCTGACTCCATTGCTGGGAATATCTCTATTTTACTTCCTGTCTCTATAGTGCTGTATGACTTTGGATAGCATACACTTTTCAGTCACATAGTTGATAATAATCATACAAGAAGAGAGATTACAAACAGCTCTTTCCTATGTGTATGCGATGCTCCTTAAAAAAAAAAAAAGAAAGAAAAAAAAAGAAAAAAAGTTAATTTTAGCATGCTGCAAGGCTTCCCATTATACTTTTATTAGAGATGTACTTTCATCCTACTGAGACACATAATTTGTGTTCTGGATGATCTGTTCAATTTCACTAAAGCAGACTGAGTGCCATTCAACAGAAACCACCCCAGGGTTTGGTTCTAACACTGGGCATGAGAACTGCTGCTAACTTAGGTTGTTCATATAACAGAACTGTCGCTTGTTTGTAACACTGCTATACAATAAGTTACTACTCTCAAGAAAAACATATGCCTTAAAGTGTGGAAATTAATACAAAAAGTGGTTGTTTGAAAAAATCACATGAGCAACATCAAATTATAATGCTTTGCAGATAAATGTAACTTTTTGTTATTTTTCATGTTATTTTATGCTGTTTTATATGGCAAAAATGAAAGAAAAATACATTAAATGGGAGAAACCACAACTTACCGTTCCATAACTTAGCAGACAATTAAA
Source organism: Nymphicus hollandicus (assembly GCA_009823435.2). Lineage (NCBI taxonomy): Eukaryota > Metazoa > Chordata > Aves > Psittaciformes > Cacatuidae > Nymphicus > Nymphicus hollandicus. Next base: position 31,709 of record WTXV02027173.1, on the reverse strand, counting down.
AAGTGAATAAAAATACTACCTTGATACTTACTTTATAATATATTCTCCTACCTTTTGTCTCAAATGTACTGCATGGTTGTCATCTTTGGCTGAAAGATAGAGGGAGCGAACTTGATTTTGCACATTGCTATAAAAGGTTGTTTCCCAGAACTGTTGGTTAGTCCAGATAGGATGGTCTTGCACACAGGTGTAAGCAAACTGACTAACTCCAGGTGCTAATTTCTGAAAGCAAAAACCATGCAAAATTGATATATTAGTCCTATTATTTAATTTCCTTTAAAGGCTATGGCTTGAATATTGAAATACATATACATAAAATCAGTTATACAGAATGAAATATGCAATATATACCATCTTTTGTACTGCAATATAAGAAAGAGAAATTATCTTATTCTGTGTCATTAAAGAAATTAACATGCATGAAGCTGCATACAAATCTAATGCCAGTGCAAGGCATGGCTTTCTTGATTCATAGCTAGGAAAATGAGACTGAGAGGAAAAATTCTGTGATGACAGTACAGAACACATTTCTAATATAAAATATCTTCCTTGCCAACAATATAGTATTTTTAATAACCTAGTCCCATAACATAGAAATCAATATTCAAACTGATGAAAATTATTTCTCTTTTTATTTAAAAGTCAGAACTATGATAATTAAAGTGGCAACTAAGTCCTTCCAATAAGATGTATTTGTTGCAATGGCAGAAGTTTAGATAAACTGTTATTTTTATTGCTATCTACTGCAATTTATGACACAAATCCAGCTACTGAAAGATTGCTAAATTGGGTATGTTCTTTGAAGGCACAAGGGTCTAGGATCCCTATGAGGTCTCAAACAAAACCAGAATTGTTACAGCATTAATCACTATGAATGGACCACTTTTTTCAAGTAGGTCTATTTATTTAGGTAGCACTACTCTTCCAGTGAGTTGCTTTATATTCTTGATAACAACATAAAATGACAGGAAAATTTATTTCAGTGACCTGAATCATGAAGAATAAAATCTTGTATCATGCATTCTTACTTTTTGGGAAAAAAAAAGGCGGCCACAAAATAATTTGTGCTGTATACCACATATAGCAAAGAAGCAGGTTACCTAAATAGCTGCTTATTATTATATCTGCAGGAGAACTGAAGAATAAAGTACATTACTCAGTGCCTTATTTAATGACTTTCACTCAAAACACTACTCATACCTGAAATACACTATATCTAGAAGTTTAATTTTACTTTAACGAAAGAAGCAGCTCTTTACAGTGAGGGTGGTGAGGCACTGCAACAGGCTGCCCAAAGAAGTGGTAAATGCTCCATCCCTGGCAGTGTTCGCGGCCAGGTTGGACAGAGCTTTGGGTGACATGGTCTACGGTGAGGTGTCCCTGCCCATGGCAAGGGGCTGGAAGATTATCTTAATGTCCTTTCCAACCTTAACTATTCTATGATTATGTTGTAAACCTTTACGGCAGAGCACTAAAACTACTCAATATATATTAATAGATGTATAATTGTACATAACAGCCAGTACATACAATACTTCCTTAGTAGGCACCCAGGTATTCAAGTGGAAGGCCAGGAAATTACAGCTGAAAATTTTAAAGTCTGTTTTACAAATTTCTGGTTTTGCAATTTTTTGAACTGTGCTTTCCACACTATGCGCTTCCAAGTACATCATGAACTGAAAGTCCTGATCATGTGCTGGGTATTCATTCCCAATAAAAGACAAACCTCTTTGAAATGGTATGTTTGAGAAAATTGTATGTGACATGCTACTAAAATTTACCCAACTGAAATACCCTCTTGTGATTAACCATCAAAAACTGAGAAAGATAATTTTTATTTAATCATGATGAATTTAATCAAAATTTCTTGGTAACCTGTTAAGAAATCTAAGTTTATGGAAGATTCATACTGCACTACATATGACTTTGCTTACCCAATACTGAAACAGAAGACAGCTGGCTTGTTTAACAGATTCCCAAGTTTCAGTTGTGATGCAGTTTATGGTAGCTCAGAGGAAAGGACAACTGATCACACATTAATGGATCCTGTGCTTGACCTAGCTGTTAAATCGCAGAACAGGACAGCTCAAATAGCATCCTACTGATCTTTGTACTGACTGCTGGGGATGCCTTGACAAAACCTCAGGCATACAAAATATACACTAACTCATGACTACGTCAAGCCTGTTAATTAATGGGACAACTAACTGTACATGAAATTGAGTCTTTTAACTCTCAAAATGAGAAAATAAAGAAACAGGAAGACTACCTCTACCCTCCTGTAAAGCTACGTGCTTTACAATATTCTTTAAGAGGTGTACACATTCCATATCTTTCGCTGTTACAGGTGTGTATACAGCTGGCTTAAAATGGTTTAATTTGTTCAGCTGTGATAAATAACACAGGGCCCACAGAATGGATCTGGCCCAATCATTCACCTAATTCAAAATCCAGATGTTCAAAACTTGTATTACAGAGGAATGGAGATGACAGGTAAATCATGGAATATAAATATGAATAACACATCTTGAAAGCAATAGTTACTGCTAAAGCTGTATCATGACTTTCACTTTGATTTATTCTTTATTTTTGTCACTGGCAGTAATTCCCAGTCACAATACAGCTGCAAAAAGAGAGTATGATGTCAGAAAAAGGAAAAAAAGAGGGGAGGGGGGGTTGGGGAGGTGGAAGAAGAAAGAAGGAAAGAAAAGGGGAGAAAAAGGTAAAATGTCTGTGCAAGCCTAGCTAGTTAGTATAGTTAACTCATGCCAATTTGTGTAGTAAATGCCACACAGAAGAGTGATTTGACTATCAACCTGCCCAGCTGCTTTTGATGTCTGCAGCCCAAGTCAAGTAATTGTGTAAACTAGGTAAGGAAGGGCTGGTCTTCCTTACCTAGTAAGGTTAGACTTCCTTACCTAGTAAGGTAAAACCCAAAATAAAATAACTCATAACCCTGGTTCCATAGTAACAGTGTTACAGAAATAAAACCAAAATGAATTACTTATACATGGGACAAACACAACAGGAAAGCCGAGGGGCTTTTAGATGCTCTTCCTGTGTTCATAATTTAAAACCATGAACAGCCATGTACAGAACAAAATTTTTAAACAACAGAGGTTTATATTCAAATATAATCACATAAATCAACATTGACAGTAACTTCTAGGCAAAGTAAAAATAGTTTGCTTGCAAAAGGATGAAAGAAAATCCATCAAAATGCTAATAAACATTATTCTTCTTATCATGTGCATGTGTTGAAACAAATGGTAAAACCTGATAGTGGCCCGAGCACAGAATCAAAAGTCAGGATTTGTAGTTCAAGGCTCAGCTCTGTTGGTTATTTTGGGCAAAATCACTTTGGATTCTCAGCTTGTTTTGGTTAGTGTGTTTGTAAAAAAAGCAGTATGAATACCAACCTTAAGAAGCACACAGCTGCTTCTATGCAGTCAAAATCCAGGGACTACTAATACTTGGTACAAATATAAGCATTCCATGAAGCTTGCAGTGCCTATATTCTCTACTCTGGGAGTGCTTAGTCAGCTGTTTTGACTAGAATGGAAACTAATCCAATATATTAAAAGGGCCCCAATGTTTACTGTTGCATTCTAAAGAATTTGCTCAAGATTTCTCCAATTTAAGTAAAACAGTAGTTCAGTGTTTTTTCATCAAGCAATACTGCACATATAAAACAAATCTTCACCTGTCTTTCCGTAGGACGGCTAAACTATACCAATATTTATACTCTTTCTCCCTGTCCCAATTCTGTCCCTGTCCTAATTCAATTCTGCCAGACAGAATGAATATAGGAGGCAGCAAAAGAATTTCCTACTTATAAGGGAGGATTTAGGGGCTGACAGCTTAAAAAGGACCCCAGAAGAAAATAATAAAAATAGTTCTGAACTGATAAAGTCCTTACTCTAAAGCTGTCGTATGATAGCTTAAATGAGCATTAAGGTGTAAATCATAATAATCAACATGAAATGAGTTAACTTCCCCAGGACACCAAGTTCTTTTCAATAGACTAATGGCACTTAAAAAAACCCCAAACACCCCCCTCCCAAACTGTGTATGAAACAGACATTAGCTATACCAAAATAATGAATCACATTCTATAGTTTGTAAAAACACAAGGTAGATTTGTGACTTGCTGTGTGAGACTATAAGCAACTTCCTGAATGCAGGAATTGTCTTTCCATTATTTCGAACATACTAAGTGGCATTGGAAAATATCTGTCCAGGACTTTTTTCTGCTTCTTGACACTGCATACCTCTGATTCTTAAAATGACACTCGTGGCTCAGTGAAAAATCTGCACTAAGTCCAAGACTCCTAAACATACTGTAAGGTGCAGGTCCCCAGAAAGCCTCTCTATGACAGTATTATTTAGATTGCATGTCTCTTGGCTATGGAAACAAAGTGACAAACTCAACCATTTGCAATTTTTTAGAGAAATCCAGTTTGCTTCAGAAGTAAACTGGATTTCTGTCTCCACCTTATATCCTCAGTTAATGGTTTTGGATATTGTTGGTGAGAAGAGGAAAGAAAGAGGTAAGAAGGAGCTTGCTGCTGAATGTCAAGAATAGCTTTCTTCTCAGCTCCTTGAGCAATTACTGTGCTACGAGTTATCCGCTTGACCTCTGTGAGAAAGCTATTGCAACACCTGCAAAATTACCTTCTTTGCATACTAAAGGAGATCACAACATTCCCTCTCCTGTATTGGTTAAGGTTCTTCCTGAAAAAGTCAAGTGTAAGCTTACAGATCATCCAGAACATAGTGACGCTGTTACTTTAAAGGGTTAGTCGTGGTGCTGCATGGATAACATCAGTAACAAAATTCAATTCTGTAAATGGTTTTCCCATGTGGAATTATACTCAGATATATTGTAAACACAAATATGGGAAAAGGTCATAAAAGTATAAAGAAATAACTGGGAAGCTTCCTTTGCTGTTTCTTAGTTTTCATTTTTACTGCTTTAGGAAATAAATAAAAATAAAAAAAAAGGCAACATATTAAATCAAGCTTCTTCTCCAACCTAAAAACCGCAGCAACAAAAAAGAAACCAATTTGCCACCTCTCGTGGCTTCAGAAAGCGACCAAAAAAGATTGTACTCAAGACTGATTTATATTTTATAATACATTAAAGTGTGAGTAGCAAACTGGTTCATTACACTATTTAGCTACTATAATTTCACCATGAAAAATAAAAGGAAGGAAGGTCAATTCACTTATAATTCAGTGCTACCAAGCCACAGACAGGTACACTAAACCAGCAGAGGGCAATAGAATTCTAGAATTTTGCAAAATTGGGATGTAATTCTGGATGGAGCTTTATTTATTATATACATTTTCTAGCAAAAGTGACTTGGACATCTAACTATTCATGATCTTTAATCCCAGATTCCTGAAGATCACATATAATTTACAATAGATTAATTAAAGCCATTCAATATATCTCAGATTTCTCTATTCATGTACCAACACAGTCAGATATAATACCAAGTTACACGTAACATTAATTAATGCAAAGTAACATATTTCTCCTTTCTCAAAAGAGATAACAAAAAGATTTACAAAGTTCCGTTATACATGGAACACTCTAAGGAAACGAAAGTCATCTGGGATGAGGGATGTTCAGAACCCACAAAAACCCCCCACATTTTCATACCAGAACTTCAGACCTTCACAGTTCTAAACAAGGTTAAGTTCCAAGACATGGATATGCTGATTTCTTCCCCTTTCTACAGTTCATTACATATTTTTTTTTAATCTATTTTCATTGTAGAGATTACCATGACTGTTCAAGGTTTAAATCCATTAGTTAAGTTACAAATTTCATGGATTCTCAGTTGCAGTGGTGAATCCATCTGAAGAGTTTTAAAATGTGACAGAGCTATTTTGAAAATCTTCTAAAATGTCATCATATTCTTTTGGCATCAGGTGGCTCAGCAGTGAGTGTGCATCTGTGTGCACTGTGCAGTGTGCACTGGAATAGTGTTACTGACTCTACCCACAAAAATAATCCTCCAGCAGCCAGGTTGTTATTCAGGTCTGCACTCAGAAACAAATAAACCCTGTAAATCTCAGAAGTTTATGGTTTTATTTAGATTCTGATAGTGGTTCTTAGAATTACTGATGACTTGATATGAAGCCCAGTTAATAGAGCACCTAAGTAATCCCCAGAAGGGTAATAATTAAAGTTTTCATTCTAGTATTTCTTTAATTACTATTTTCCTTTTCCTATGTCAACCTTCTCTGTCTTCAGTGGTAGAATTCTCTCAGAAGTTCTCTCAATATACAGCATTCCCTTATCTGAACATCCTCAAGCAGTCCTCAAGAACAGGATGAGCATAATAGTCAGAAAGGTAAAAGGGGACAATACAAAATACAAATTGCAAATTAATAA
>WTXV02027173.1:13558-25295 GCA_009823435.2 Nymphicus hollandicus | reverse complement strand
CCACAGTAGTAGATTTTGTCTTGGCAATACAAATTACATATACTACATGGTTCAGAAGGTGAAAGAGAGAGGAAAAAGAGTATCATGAAGAATTCTGAAACATAATTTCTTTAGAAAATATGAATCACCCGAAAGGATTAACATCCAAGCCCACCCCTGCATGTCTATCATGCCCTTTTACACTTTTCACCAACATTACCCCTCACTTCTTCCTAACAAGCCAGACTGCTGTCTGGAGTTGAAACATTACAATCTCTGCTGATGTAAAGAAGCATTAGGGTTCCAATAGTGAAAGAACAGCCAAATCCAATGATGAAAGGTAATACATGCTATTTTGATACTTATTACTTCATTTGATCTACTGCAGAAAATGCTTTCTTCAGTTCTGTGTGATGTCCTTAAATTCACTGCTGTTTGTTTTAAAATAGTTATGTAAAAATAGGAAACACATAAAGTCTGCCTACATATATTTTCTTTTGTGTTTCAGCTTCTTCCATAGTACCACTACATGACACAGGCATGTTCTTTCTGGCTTTTAAGCAGGCAACTTACTATATTTCTACATTTAAGGGATTACCATTCTGAGAATGGATAAATAAAATTATTGTACTAAAAATAATGTTATTTCATACTATTTCAGTCACAAAATCATTTCTACAGATTAAGACAGTATCAGAACTGGCAGAATAGAGGTACAAGAAGAAAATTTATGGAAGCAGACACAACTTCTTGCCAAGACAATAAAGAAAGTCTTTCGGGATGGGAGTTTCCTAAATTAAAGCTAGCAATTCAAGAGTAGAGAATTTTAAAGCAGAAGTAATTTCATCATAAGCACATCAGATTAAGGCAGAAATGTTTATAAGTAAATATAACAACTCATGCAAGAATGAAAAAAATTCAGTACAGAAAGCTAATGCATTACAGAAAGTCTTCTAGCTTTACAGAAGGCTATTAGTATACTGATATTTATGAGAATTACTTGGGCCAATCACAGCTGTGCAAAAAATACAAGTTAAGAAAGAAAACTTGTGTTAAACGTGAAAAAAATCCACTAATTTTGCTTTTCAAAATAAGTTGTATCATTCAATAACTATATGCAATCCCCTGGTATTTACACAAATTCTAGAATAAAGACTAACATATTATTTGTTATAAAGTAACAGAGATAAATGTTAGTACCAAATATTTCACTGTTTTCCACAGTACAGTTGGACCAATATTCCACTTATTTCAGCTGATACTAGCTGTAAAATTTGCCTGATAAAGACAAAAATGTCAATAACTCTTCACCCATCATCACAGATTTCCACATCAGCCATTAGGTAGCTTCTCTGTGACTTCATAGCTGATACAACAGACAGCACATTTCAAATTATGATGCTTCTGTTACATAAGTAACCTTGAATTGCATCTTTCTTGGAAAGACGTTTGACAGTAATAGTTAAAATACAATAAACCACTCTGAATTTCTCTAGTACTGACTCTTTAACCTTCAGAGAAAACCCTTATCCTTCTAGCCGGGAATGCCTCCCACACCTAACAGACTCTGGGGTAAAGCGATCACTTATTTAGGCATTCCAAGGAGTAAAGTCTTTCTTCCACTGAATGTCTGTCGTAACTGTTACTGAAACTTGGTAACTCCTTTCAACTAGGAAAGTACACACTCAAATTAATTTCATTTTATTATTAAGCTGTATGAAGTAGCATATATATTTCACTGTGGAAAACATCAGAATTCTTTAGATTGGTGTCTTCATATGGATTTCTTCCAGTTCACCATTATGCCATTATCTTAAGTCACAATTTTGTGCTCACCTTGAAGATTATTAAAAAAACTTAAAACTTCAACAAAAATGACTTCCAATAAACATAGACTAACATCTTTTTTATAATTTGAAAATGGTACTAGGATAAATCCTAAGATGACCTGAATAGATGTTCTGTACTATATTCAGAAGTTTTAAGTAAAATTATTTACCACATTTTGGTAATCTTTTATAAACACTGAATAAAGCAATTCTTCCATTTTAGGCAACTCTATTTCCTTCTCAATAAAGAAGTTGTAGGTGTACAAACAGAGTACAAATGATAAATGAACAGACATGCAGATGAACAGCCAAACAACTGGCACACCTTAAAGGATTCCAGTTAGCACTAGTCTGCAAAATATGTCTCTGATGTTTCATTGCAAGTTCTAGAATAAAATTAGCAGTATCCAATTGAAATTTTATTCAAAGTTTGGTGGCTTACAGCACTGAAATTAAATTAGTAATTAAGAAAAAAATCAATTCTTCCCTCCATCCCTCCCAAGAATTACATAAATTAATCATAGAAAAATTATAAAGCAGTCTCCAACTGCATTATGCTAAATAATAAATGTCAGTTTTTATGAAATACATCCAGTCTGTTAGACAGTTTACTGTATTTGGGTTATTTTTGCTGAAACTAGATCAGCACAATCCAGGTCTACATCAATCCATTAAAAACAAGTGACTCAGAAATTTAAATAAAATACTTGTGATTCTGAAAAATGGTATTGCTCTGCAACTGCAATTTAAAGACAAGCTCATCTATAAAATATGGAAGCCATTCATCATTTGTACACAGAACAAACTTTACTTTCATAATAGTATATTTTCATTATGTCACTTCCTTTATTTAAACACACATGATCAGAACTGTCACTTCTGAATGCCAAATAACAAAAGTTTGCAAGTGTGTTGCTATCTATTGTCTAATGAGGTACAACAAAGTATTAATTACAACATTTTGAAAAAGATCCCCCGAAAGTGCAGAAGTTGTATTATGATCTGCACATACAGGTTCTACAATGCTTGAGGGATACAAGAAAGACTGATCAGACTGCCAAACATCACCTTAGTTGAAAAGAGAGGGAAGATAGAGAAGTGGACACTCTGACCATGACTTGGCATGGAATAGCAGTGAGGAAAAAGCTTTTGCTTCTTCTGCCCGTTGTCCAGTGGACAGGCTGAAACTGGTGCCTGCAATTGATCATCACACTTCCTGCACAGCAGAACTTCAAGAAATGCAGCACAGTCTATAGGACATCTTGCCACTTTGGCAGAGAGACATAACTGAAACAGTATCCAAATCCTGTGAGTCTGATAAGGCCAATAATACAATTGTCAAACTGTCATCTTTGATGGATTAATAAAATGGAAATATGATCAAAATATGTCCTTTTCAACTTGTCCTTTCTCCCCACATATAGAAAAAGACCTATTTTCCACAGCACCAGGGAATACTACATTTCTGTTTTATACACAGAGAAAATCACCGAATACCAAATAAGCATGGGTCATCTGTACTAAAAAAACATGGAAAAATTCTTTTATCTTCATGTATAAAGGCATTTTATTTATATTGTTTCAATTTTAAACAAAATTCCAACAGTATTACTAATGGTAAACTAAAACCTTTTTCTAACCCAGGAGGAAAAGATGTGTTTGTTTTTGTGACATTAACAGTACACACCAAAGTCCACTGTCACTGATGAGTCACATTTTGCTAACAACTCATGTCTAATATTAAAAATTTTTAAAAAGCACTGTGACTATTTTTTCTAGAAAAATTCAATTATTACTCCAGGCCACAAATATGCAACCAATACTGACTTCCTGTCTATGAATTTAATCACACCAGATATGAGTTAGAGTGGGATCAAATCCTGCTAATCAAGTTTTACAACAGATCACTCACCAGACTTCAGGAGCTGGAATCCTGAAATTCAGCAGACATCCCAAGAGCTGATATAATGCTGTACACAGGGTAATGCTTTTGTTATTTTAATTAGCTATATGTAGAAATCATTTTTACGCAAGCAACGACATTAAGACCTGTTAGATCATGCAAGCTTATTCCTTTCTATATATTTTTTTACTGTTTTCCCAAGAATATTTTAAAATACCTCAAGGCTAGAGCATTGACTACTTCATGAGAAGTCCATTCCAGAACCTTCCAACATCACCTCTAGGAGTACGCTTCTCTTACTACTCGCTTTCTTTCATCTGCTGGACTCCCACTGAAACACATCCTTCTCATTATTTATACACCTTAAACACTTGGTGTCTGCACTATGTGTGGCAACGTAGAGGAAAGCTATTTATGATGAACAGGTAATTGTTTCATTAGTGCTCTGCTTGGTGTTTGGTAAATAACATGAAACTTAACATTTATATACACAATAATCCTTTCATAAAGGCTGTGGGTTAAGTTCTTTTTATTATTTCATTTGAAGCAACAGGAATATCATTAACAATAAAATCTTGTGACATGAAATCCCATTAGAATTTCCCATCTAAATGCTATAGCAAATACAGATGGCAAAAAATATATTTGACTGATATAACTCTACATTTTTAGATTCACTACAGGATTTCTCATTGACAACTTGATTTGGAATACCACTTGCAGAGTAATACCAATGCAGACACAAATGGAAACCTGCTACCAAGAACACTGTGCAGCTTCACCAGGGCTTTGTGAAATAATATTTAATATGCTGCTGGCATTAAACATGGTGTTCTGAAAACTGAAAACATCAACAGAAACAAGTACAGACTGTGAAGCACTTCACAATTTTTTGGAAAGCATAAACACAATCACACTTACAACAGAGATAATACTGTTCTGCATATTGAAGCAACAGTATTGGAATACCTGCACTCTGTCTCCAGAAAAGTGAAATGCAGCTTCAAGTGTGCATGTAAACTACTATATATGGCAATTAAAATAAAATTGACAAGCAACTCAGTGGAAAAGGCATGACACAGTTTGACAGCACACACATACCAGTTTTCCTTAAGGTATTCTAATAAAAAAACAAATAATCCCCCAAATGATCTGAATTTTAGTTTGTACACTCCTCTGGACTTACCAGAGAAAGAACAGCAATATACTGTGTTAACCAACAAAACTTTAACCATTCTAGCTAAGATTTGGGTAAATGGAAATCCAGTGAAAACAGAACTTACGAACTGTTAACACATTAGAAAGCAGGCAGCTCAAGGGAGAAAAGTAAAGCAACAGGATTTGCAAAGATTTCTCCCCAGAAGAGGGGAAGAACAACATTAGTTTAGTGTAACTCCAAAGCAGGAATCTCTCCAAAGGGTTACAGCGATATTATGGGGTGGAAAAATTACACCCATTTTTCTTACTTTAAGAATACTGATACAGACTATGGTTCCTAACACAGGTTCATGGCACGCAGAATATAGTCTAGGACACAATTTTGAAAACCTGTAGAGAGGCTGAAAAGTGCTCAAAAAAGTTTCCTTTTTATTTGTATTACAAATAGAACCTTAAACTGTTAATCTTAATTTTAACTAATTGCAGCAAAGTTTGTCAACTGATCTTATGTTCTGAAAAAGACATCAGTTTGTATTTAGTACGAATAGTTTTATACCAAAATAAGTACTTTTGCCAAAGAATTGTATCTAATGGGACCTACCAAAGGGGGTCATCACTGAACCTGAGGATTAGATCTGGGAAAAACAAAATTCTTTTTCTATTATGCATTAACAGCTGGCTTTTGCAAGTTAACAGTCAGGTTACTTTAATTTTTAATTCAGGTCTGGAACAATAAAAGTGCTCATGCTTCTTACATCCGGGGACTCACAGTTTCCAGAGCTTATAGCTTTAGAGTTAAACCAATACTTAAGCAAACTTTACTAAATGTGGAATCTAACAAAACTGCTACAAAATAATCTGTACCTCTCTAGGTAAAGAGCTGTGTGGACATTCTTGGCCTTTCTTATTAGAGAAACTAAAAATCAGAAAATGAAACAAAATTAAAGTCAAACTTTCTTCATAATATAGGATGAATGCAGTAGCAAAAAATAAAATAGCAAAATGTATTTAAGTATCAGTGCCAGCAACAAATGACAACTCATGATTCTGCTGTTGCTGCTCAAGGACTCAATAGAAAGAGTGGAAAAGAATGAACTGAACATGTAACTAAAAATGGGAAAAAATTTATTTGCTGGGATTGAAAAATTTAATCATGCTAGCTAGCATGAGAATGAAAATACTCCATAGACTTTCCGGAAAGCAGCCTTGGGGTATTATGTACACCTCTAAAATAAATCCCATTTAAATAAAACTTTTTCATGGTTCAAATGATTACAAGAGAGAAAATCTACCAATTTCTGCTCTAGATATGTAGTAAATACTGGCTTAAATAAAAGATTTCAAGAAACTTGCTATGCATATAAAATTGTTCTTGCCTTCAGCAGATGTTTCCAGGTTCTATGACTTGTAAAAGTCCACATTTTTTATTCTAAAAGTCACATCACAGAATCCATTTCTAATATAAAACAATCAGAAATTGTTCAATTAGAATGGATAGTTTAAAAGGTACTGATTGATTTCTCAGCTCATTGTTAATTTCTATTTGGCTAACATAGGAATCTCTCTTCATTTTATTTATGGCTACACATAAATTCCTCATACACCATCTGAAGGATGGAAGGTTATATTTTTCTTAATTTCTATCACATGTTGCTAATGTCTAGCTAGACTGCCACAGTAACTACGATTTTTTAGTATCATGATGTACCAATTACCAGTGATTAAACCGTTATTCCCCAAACTAAGTTGTACAACAATATTTACCTTAAAAAAAAGTCCGTGTTCTGAACTTCTTACTTCCTCAGATACGTACACCCTGAAAAGCAGCACCTAACCTAACTAGAACTCGTGAAAATGCTCCTTTATTGGCACACTGAAATAACAACAGTCATACATACAAACATTCTGCTTTTGAAATAATTGCTTGCAGAATTTGCTTATTTACATCTGCATATTTGCCATCATATATCTTATCACTATCAAACACTATGCAAAAAAAACCCCAACACCAAACCAACACAAAAAACAAGCACAAGAAATGGAAAACAAATACACAGTTAAAATAAGCCATTCATAATATTCTCCAAAGTTAGCAACTCCACAGACTGAAAACTTCATATGCCAAATGAAGCAAAAAATTACACCAATAAACAGCTTTTACACAATAACACTAGAAATTATTATTTTCAATTATTTTAATGACTAATTATAATTCAATGATTATTCTCTAACCCATCATATAAGCCTGCACTTAGTTCTGGGTAAGATTATCATAATCATCATCACCCTACATCTGTAAGTGTAATTCTGGAGCAATATTCATAACAGCCTATTAGAAGTCTTTCACTGACACTAATGAATTTTAGAATGAAGCCTCTTACCCCGCCATGTATCTCTTGCTGTCGCCTTCTTCATTTTAACAATGTATGAAATGTAAAACAATACAAAATTGGAGTGGTTTTCAACAAAAACTTACCCTATAAAAAGCAGTTGTCAGGGGTAGCAATGCTGCAGCAATGCTATATTCTTCTGAAGATGAACAATCCTTCAAGAAAAACATACAAAGAAAATTATCAAAACTATTTTCAATGTTATCCACTATAATTTTATTTCTGATTTATGGAGTCCTTCTGATGCCCTTCCTACACACATTGTAACTTTTAATCAATTTCATGTATGAATAACATGAATAACATTTATATATGTGTGTACATATGCATATATTTTCTTGATTTCTGCTAGATAGGTATTGCTATGATTCTTCCCATTTAAGGAATTTATTAGCAGCTTTCTAACTCACGTCTGAAATATAATTTCACCAACAGTTTTTATACAGAAAGGAAAGTATTCCTCATTTAGGAAACAATGAAAAGGTAGCTTGCTTCCATTTGCGTCAACAGAAAATCTGACTAAAACGGAACTGATGTGATGACCAAAGAATGTACTTTCAAAAAGTTTACACAAAGAAATTGACATTTATTTAATATGAAATGATCACCTCCACAACCTCTACAAATGTTTGGCACAAGGTTAACTTTAAAAGATGAAAACCCATACTCTTCACAGTCTCAGAATGCCTCATTCAACAGTCAAGTGTGCCATTTGTGACTCTCTAGGCTTAAAAGGGTATGCCAAAGTAAATCAACTAGTAATTGCAGTGATGAAAATAGTGATTTTATTACAGAAGTCTTTTAAAAGAAAACAGAATTGGAATGTAACTTAATATTTAAAAAACAAACTACTTGAATTTTTAAGACTAAAAAAAAAAAAAGGAACAAAAATACTCAAGAGTTAAAAGACACTTTCTTTTCAAGTGACTAGATTTTTTTCCATTAGCTCTTTTTGCCAACACTGAAGAACACAATGCGCATAGTTCTGCTAGACAAATGTATCACCACAAATGTATCATGAAAATGATACAACATTTCCATTTGAATATTTCTAACATTCATTCTTACAATGGGCACCCTCCAACTGAAACCATACTCCTATTAGCGATCTATAACATCTGACCAAATTCCAAAACTGAAATATCTCAAACATTCCTCTGCCAGACTTTTCATTCATGCCTTCATCTCATATCAGAGTTCTCCAAAACCCAACTAGCAAAAAGTTGGCTAACTGTGACAGCAGAGTTATTAAATCCGTATTACAGGAACAATCATGTTAAGGATCATTAGGATGTTATTTATATTCATCTCTCTCTTCTTAAATCACTGCTGAGTAAAGTTTAAAACAATAGACAAAAAAAAAAAAATCACAAGACTATTTTGCTTCTTATTACTCTAAAAGTCCATTTCATCCTTTCTGATTTTCCAATAACATCAACTTTTATTACTTCAATCAAGCTCACCTAAACAGAAAAAACAATGCCTGTATAATGTTACAGTAGCATTTAGGAAACCACTTACAGGTGTATTCTGAAAAGGTGGACAAGTTCATAGATGTGAAACTTTATTTCTGCACAGAGTTACTTCAGATTTTAACATGTCTACTTCTGCATAAATTCATATATGCTAACTGTGCATGGAAGACAAAAAGTGTGCAAGTGCCCACACTTCCTAACACATTCCAATCTGGTAGAGGAAAGCAGTAAGAAAAGAGGACACTGAGAAACTCAAGGTATATTCTAATGATGCCTTTTAGTATTGCGTATACTGCATATATTTAAAAGCCCCAAATCAGTTTGTAAAATGTCAACACAATAAGATTAAAGGACTCATCTTGTTTTAATTTTAAATTTCTGCATTATTTCCTATTGTTATCTATATCCTTAACCCCCAATTGGAATTTAGCACATTTATTTGTAGTTTAACATAAAGATATGACAAATAGTATTTTTTCACTTAATCAGAAAACTTCCCATTTGAAACAACCTTTAGCAATGCTCAACAGTTTTCAGAAAAACACGTATCTTATTTCAGCAGGTGCTTATTTATAACCAGCTATAAAATGATCCATCCTCATTGTTTCAAGTTATCTACTTAATCCCTTAGCTCAAATTACTTATAAGAGCTTTGGCTTTTACCCAAAACATACACAAAAATATCTTTATAAAAACTGAGCAATGTATCTTCACCTAGAGAGTATTCAATATTCCAAGAGCTAACATATGTCTCAGAGATATATATCATCACCACATAAACAACACATTAGATTATTTTTCCATTCCTTCTTACAAGTATGAAATTCTCCACATATTCTATGTCAGCAGTACCCCCTGGATTTGTAGTATGGAATTATTATCTCTCTATATATTTTCTCCTCCAGCATATGACAAGAAATGTAAAATGATCTCAGCTAGGAATAAAGTATAATGCTGCTATTTTAAGAACAGTGAAATTAATTAACTGTTCATCTGCTTTGTAGCTGCAAGACAATGCCATAGTTAACAGAGATGCTGCACTGAAATCTCAGTTTCTCAATTCTACAGGCAAACCAAAATACTAGAAATGTCATATATTTATAGTATGCAATTGATTCAGGCTCCTGAAACAAAGCAATCCATCTGCCTTATATATAATAATGTCTTTATGAATTGTGAAAAATACCTCTTACTACTGCTACAGAAGTAGACAAATCAAATACCATAAAATAATTGAAGCTGTTCCCCCTCATTTGCACAAAATGAAGCTAAATAACATCTGGGGAACAAAAATTATCAGCAAATTAATTTCCAATAATAAAACCCAATATCCTATGACAGTGAAATGTAGACTTTTACCATGCTATATGTAGAGTACTACTTTGAATCCATGTGTAATTGAATGAAAACCTGGGACATTATTCTGGCCATACTGATCATATATTCAGACTGGTGCTGAACTCTCTAGCAGATTGGGAGTGTTTCAGGAATTCATGTACATTTAAAATAGTTTCACTATAGTGAATTGACACGTCAATAATAAAACAAGAATGTTTTTCCTTACATTACTTACTTTGATAAGACATGTGATTTACTTTTATGTTCTTCTCAGTTTAAATATGCAACAAATTGTTGGTGGTTAGATATTGTCATTACATTGCAGAACTGACAGCTAGGAAGTTTTGACCGCCTGGATGGATGCATGGGGCTGCCAGTATCTGGCTTGTGGAATCTGGTGGTTGGATTAGGCTTCTGGTACGGGAGAGGAGAGGCAACCCTTCTCCTCATTCTTGACTTCAGAACAAGTACTGACCTGAACTTCTGTTTGGAAAACAAGGTATTGTATATCATCATTAAGTTGAGACGTCCTCCACAATCTGATCCTAGTGATGAACAGCTAATAAGAGCCACCTTAGGTAAAGGTTTCTCCTTGATCTGCTACTGAAGGTGCAGGCCCAGATTCAATAAATCCCTTAAGCACCCTTTAATGTCCCACTGACTACAAGAGCAAGCCGAAGTCAATGAAGCACAGTGACAGCCAAGCAGAAGCTTATACATTTTCCTGAACAGGCTGCAGTAAATAACAACTGATACTGAGGGATTTCTGCTTTCACTTAGTCACATGATAAAGATCTAGGAGATATATATTAAATATCTGATAACATTTGGAGTGCAGTTTTCTTTTTAAATCCACCTTGATAGTCTCACTCATCAATTGTTAGCTGATACAGTACGTTTCCTGTGTTAAACCACATTCTGCTTTGGGCAGTAAGCTTTTCAATCAGACACCACATTTTAAATAATCTAAAGAAATCTGAGTACGCTGAAAACTTGGGACCCAATTTTGCTTTACATTCAGCAGCACTATAAATGATTGGAATTTCCCACAGGCCTGACGATCGCATGAAATTAACATAGCATGCAGTGAATGCCTTCAAACTTTTCAAACTGAAAAGCTAAGCATGGCAGTTCTTTATCCATACTTTTTTGGCAGTACAGTATGCTGCATCTATGCTTTATTAAAAATACTGCTAAAGTAACTCTCAGTGTTGCATTGCCCTTCCTGAGAAGTATTGAATGTTGTCGATTTTCATGAAGGCCAAAAGCGTTCATCACCATGCAGAACTAAGCTCATAACGAATCAAGAAAAAAACTCCAGAAATTTGAGGGTTATGTGTGCTTTTAAAGTCCTGTTAAGTCAGCATGTGTAAGGTAACCATAACTAAGTGCAGCATACTGGCTACAAATTACAGGTAAAATATTGGTTCCAAAATCAAGAGATTATTTCGGTGGTGCAAGGATTTAATCCCTATTGTTACAGATACATTAAGTGGGCAGTTTTACTGCATAACAGAATTTTTATTGTTGATGTTTAAGGAGGAAGTTCTTTACCGTGAGAGTGGTGAAACACTGGAATGCGTTGCCCAGGGAAGTAGTGAATGCTACATCCCTGGAGGTGTTCAAGGTCAGGCTGGACAGAGCCTTGGGTGATATGGTTTAGTG
>WTXV02027173.1:0-13458 GCA_009823435.2 Nymphicus hollandicus | reverse complement strand
CCCATGGCAGGGGGGTTGGAACTAGATGATCTTAAGGTCCTTTCCAACCCTAACTATTCTATGATTCTATGATGTTTTGCAAATATAAACTCTCAAACATAATGCACAGGACTATTATTTTAGTCTGAAGTACTGAGAGAATTTAGCAGTCCAGTTTAGAAAAAATGTTACAAGGAACAGGGATTCACCATGTAGAATTGCAATATAATTCAAAACTAGACTTGAATATTAATGAGCCAATTTTAGAAAAATCATTCATTTTCATTAGACAAACTGAATAAAGTTTATGCATACATATATAAATACGATATTAATGCAACTGAACTACTGAAAATGGAAGTTTTTATCAAAGAAAGCCTATTCTATGTTAATGGATGTTACAACCAATGTCCTTTATATTCAATCTTAGAGTTGAAAATCCAACTAAATAAACTGACAATTTTGTAATGTACTGACTGTATCTAATATAATTATAAACTGCCTTAAAACAAAGCTGAAAACACAACCCTATTTTGAATTTCCAACGTAAATTTTACAAGTATTTAAACTACAAGTTTTAATTCCACAGATGAAGCCATCATCTGGAGCAATGGTCAAAATGACATATTTTGCTAATTAGTTGCATTACTTATTACTAGCAGTGGATAATTAGTTTCAAAACATAATTTGAAATCTTACTGAAACCATAAGCAAATTTTTTTTCAGTGAAAATTAATATATAGTTACTTTTGTTCTAACATTCCTATACAGTTTTGCCTAGTGAAGTTAACATCACTGCTAGCTGCCGCTCTGCTTTACAATGGGATCAAAGTTTTCTCTTGTTTTTTGTCACCAAAGTTCAAATCAAACCTTATTGAAACAGCTACAACTTTGTTAAATACAACTCTTCCAGGACTTGAGAAACAGAATGGAAGACATACCTAGGAGGCCCATATAGCTGACTTCCTGTGAACTTAGCTACCAGCAGAACTACAAGAAACACTCAAAACTCAGAATATACTGCCTTCTGTAATTCTCATTACTTTCACAACTTCTCATTTTGGTAAGGATATATACAGCCTTTCAAAATTATTAACTCACAAAACCACCTCTTCCTTCATAAATGACCCTAGCACATTTTAAGTGTTACTCATTAATACAAGCTTTTAATTTTTGTTCACTGTTGCAGTGATTCTCAGTTAATAAATACAAAACTGTACACTCTTATTGCTTATTGGTTCCAGGTTTAACAGTGAACAGAACCACCCTTGGACTTCTGAGGAGCAACTTCTCAGATTGTTACCTGGTTACTATCTGATAGCAGTCATTCAACATAAAATCAGTATTACATAGATTTCACTTGTCCTCTAAATTATGCCAGATGTTAGCACTTTCTTCATCCTCTATGACCATTACGTTCATTGCTAGTGCCAATGCAAAAGACAAAGGAACCGCACCAAACCCAGAAGAATCCTCACCTATTTGTTTTGACTTTGTAGTCTTTCTGCCTGACTAGAAGCCATCATAATGCCGATTTGGCTAAGGAGCCTATTATGCCAACAGGATACAAGATGTTACACGGCTGCCATTCCAGGTAGCAGGATATTTAGAAGGATTTTACTTCCTGAAGAGCTTCATATTTGCTTTACCTGGCCCTGAATTCTCATATGCCTGTCTATCCTGGAAACACAGTAGCATAAGGAACAGAATTAAACTGATGCAATTTAGATGGAATTACACAAACACATAATGTTCACTGATTTTTAAGTTTTCTTTTGCTTTACTCCACAAGTTCGCAAGTTAATGAATGCAGCACATTATCTCTATGTAGATCCATTGTACTTCTGATTTTACAGCAAGCCAAAACAAGAAACAGCATTTTACTCAAAGAAGAGCTGTTGAGTCTGTCCACCCCCTCACCACCTCAACCCCTCCCTTCTCCCCGCCCCCCGCCTTGTTTCTCAATAAATACATTTCCATCTTGGGTTAAGATTAGTCATTTCCTCCTTCTCCTAACAAATCATGTTTAGAAAATCAGGAACCTCAATTTTTATGTGCATAAATTACACGTTCTTCACTGTATTTTTTACTGTACCCCAAAAGCATAAAAACGTTTAACTTTTTTGCAAGATACTGATGAACACAAGAATGCCATCACTTGTGTCTAAGCACATCTGAGTTTCTTTAACAGAAATGCCATGCATGTTTCTGAATACTGTCATGAGGCCCATGGCAATAAAGTTCAACATACTCAGGCTGTAATCTTCTCCCAAGGAAATGGTTGGGATGCCAAGATGCCTTTTGACTTTTATTTCACAGCAGGGCTTCATTCACAGCGACTCTGTCCAAACCTTAAACTACACCAGCTGTGATACAAGGTCCTGCACAATAATTTGTAAAAAGTATTTGACAAACAACATTCAAATGATAGAATACACTGCAATTCATGACAAAACAGTGAGCAATATCCATTAACAGCTCAGTTGGAAAAGAGTGATTAATTCATAATATAACTAAAGACTGCAATGTATTCCTCAAGCCCTGGTAGACCAAAGCACTTTTCAGTGGTTGCGAAACATAGGATACTTCATAAACCAGTTTATAGACAATCTGGCTAATAGAGTTAGGGAGCAACAAAAAAAAATGCTTAAAATATTAGAAGAACTATTAAAATAGATGCAATATTCCAGTATAGTCCAGTTATCTACTAGTGAATTGGTTCACAAGTACGCAGTACACATTCTTATGCATGCTAGCATTCATTCAGTGTGCAGTAGCGTCTCTTCTCATAAATTATAAGCAAAGCCACAAACTTTCAAACATGTAAGAATACGTTCATCTTGCTCAATTTAATTTTACTGTTCTCTAAGCTTAATGCAATTTTCTAATTTTATATACTTTCAATAGAAATGCATCACATCATTGGTGCAATTCTATACAATTTTAACAACTTAACAAGAATTAACACCTTTTTTAAAAAATACCAGGTTTCTACAGGTATGGAAAGTGATTCACTGAAAAAATCAGTTTTTCACTTTAGAAAAAAATAATAGTTGGATAGAAGTGGAATTTTACATCTATCTTCTAAAATGCAGAGTCTACATTCAGCTCAAATCAATTACCTAAAGCTTCTGGGCCTAGTTCACTATAGAGAAATTGAACATACAACAGTTGATGAAATGTAACTTGGAAATAGGGCTCACTGAAATTTTTCCGGTTTATAGCATGCAATTACAAAATAATTTATTTATGCTAAAACCTTCCTTGATATCACCTTAGAAAAGAGAACTTCTAAGCCCCAAAATTTTCCCCTTGGTAGACTTAGTCTCTTGGTAGACTTTCTCTCTTGGTAGACTAGTTATAGGTACCTTGTCAATTATAACTGATTTGCTGAGGAAACAGAAATAAAACTTTGAGCAACACCTCAAAGAAGGCAAGGAACAGGTTGAAGGGATCTATATGTGGACTATAGGGAGCAAATCCTTATAGAAAGCATTTCCAGATACATGAAAAACAAGAAAGTCGTTGAGAACAGAAAGCACAGGCTGACCAAGAGAAAATGGATCAACCTCTATGATGAAATAACAACCTCTGTAGCTTAGGGAAGAGCAGCACAGTCTTTTTTACCATGGCTTTAGCAGGGCTTTTGACACAGGCTCCTTTGGTATCCTAGTAAGCAAGCTGGAGAGATACAGTCTAGATGAAAGAATGGAAAACTGATTGCACTGTCTGACTCAAAAAACAGCAGTTAATGGTTCTGAGTTTAACAGGCAATGTTTTCATTAATGACCTGGTAAATGGCATGAAATGCATCTTCATCATTTGGGGAAGTGGTAAATACGCTGGATAGCAGGACTGCTACTAACTGGCATCACATCCTGTCAGAAAAAGACTGACAAGAACTTCCTGAACTTCAATGAAGACAAATGCAAAGTTCTGCACAGGAGACAGGGTAACAGCATACAAACACATAAGCTATATATATGAACAGCACCTGAACCATGTGCTGTGCGATACATGTCAAACCAAGACTGCCTTAAAGTTCAGAAAAAGGTACAAAATTAATTACCTTACTTTGTTGCTATTTGCAGATATGAGCAAAGTCTGTACAGTATAGACAGCTCCAAAGAAACAGTAAAATAGGTAACATTGCAGTTGAATTTAATGGGCACTTAAAATGAGAAGAAATAGAAATATTATGAAGTACCTTGACATCAGGAAAAAAAAGCATTATAAGACTAGTAACTGGCAGTAGAATTGAACAGATTTAGAATAGTGATATTCAGTTTCTCAAAGAAATATATGAGGTAAAAATTAAATAATTGGAAACAATGTGTAAAGGCTGATGGGAGATAGGAGGGGGAAGAACACCTTGTACCAAAGTCAAAAATGTTTAACATATTAGTCTCACCAAGAGACATATATATCATAGCAGGGGCAAAAGAACAAAATAATCAGAGAGTTTAAAGATCTCATCCAAGAGATGGAAACTATCAGGAGTGCAGAACTGAAAAATGCCCAGATTAAAGTAAGTATATAAAGGGAAAACACTGTGCTTAACCAGCAAAGATAAAAATTATTGGAGAGAAAGCGGATACCAAATATTTTTTTTTTTTTCATTTTTAAAATATAGTTATAGATATACTGAATGCATCCACAGGGTTCTGGCAGGTGCCCCTGGGAACTGAAGTACATGTTTGTGTGCATGTAAAACTGGCTCTGGGAGATGCATTTTTCACAAACTGCCAGAAGTAGAGTTTCTTTTCAATATGTATTTGACATCTTGTTGCCCAACAACTTCAGTTTTTCTACGCCAACCTTGATATACTGAGAAGCATTGCTACGGTTTTGGCAAAGGCACCAGCTAGTCTATATACAACTGCACCAAAGGACAGAAAGAATGACAATGACCAGCTGCTTCCGGAAGAAATTTTCTTGGATCGGCTTTGTTGGTGCAACTCCATTTCTGGATTAATTAAACAAGTGTCAGCTGCTGGAAGAGGATATTTCTGGGATGACCTGCATTGGCTGCAGAATTTCAAGGATGACAAAGGGGAGTTTTGTGGTTTTTTGATGTAATTCTGCTTATTATAAGGTTGTGAATCCTTAATTCAGCCAGCAAGGGCTTTTCCATGCTTAGGCAGAAATGATGCATTGTATAGTTGTGCTGGTGAATCTAATGGAACCTAAAATCCCTTGTTGCCAACCCTGCTGCCAGACCTCTCAGTTCTTTAATAGACTGGAATGTAAATTTACTGTTACGTTTCAAAGAGTAGCTGCAGTTTTAACAACTTTAACACAAGCTGTTGTACAAATTGCTTAATCCAAAAATCAACCTTGTAACAACATCAGAGTAGGCTCATTCCACATTGGGAAAAATTATGCTACTAAAGCCATTATCTCATTTTTCTGCAGAAAAAACTCCCAGCAAATTTAAGGCGTTATACTCCAGCTCATAAAGTCTTTTAAAGGATACATGGTTCATAGAAGAGAATACCTAAGGCAAATTTGGGAAACTGAAGGAGCTATGTTCTGTGTGATTAGGTAGCATGTTGCACAGCAGCGTCCACCTTGATTAAAACATCAAATCTGTGCAATCAAGGAAGAATGTTGTTGCAAATCCTGGAAAGCCCAAGAGATTCAGAGATTTTAAAAGCTGCTTGATTTAGTAAAGCTCTCCCTTCAAGATCTCATTCATCAATGAAATATATACATTCTGATACAAATATTTAAACTATGGATAAGAATACATACAAAAATATATTATTTTTATTTAACTTAATGTGAAGTATTTTAAGTGTCCGGATTGTACTTTTTAATGCATGGGCAGGAGCTTCTTTCATAGGGATGCAGATTTTATTTGATGTCTTATGCTTTCTGTGGTTCAATAATACAAGTATGATAAACGCATGTGAGATGTGGAACTTTCTTATGAAACTTTTATGAAAAATCTGTTCCTTTAATGTTTATAATAAAGTGGGGTTTTTCTAAGAATACAAGCTAAAACAAGTGTGAAACATTTTTTGGTAAAAGATAAATAAAGACAATGGAAGAAACTATAAAACAATTCTGAACTGATAATTGTGACACTATCCTCTGGATCTTTCAGTTTTAAAACCTCTTGAATTGTTACTTTTCTCCGGGATTTTCAAATGTTCTAGGAAACATGAAAGTTAGAATTCCCTGAAGCAACTCCTCCTACTTTGGTTACAGAAGTGAAAAAATAAGCTCCCAAAACATACTGGTTTGTCATCTAGCTGAAGGGGCATGTTTGAAAGTTCTTGAAACAAATTCCTCTCCTTTGTAAAAACAGTTCTGCAGGGCAAACACTACTAGAGGGAAGAAAAATCCTTGAGCTTGCTGTGTGGACCAAAGAAGCAGAAGTGTAGTAGGGAACTGTGCTGTAGCACTGCCTTTTAGCAAAACGGTTTCTTTGATACAAATTGTAAGAAATCTTAGTATCATCCTTTCCTGTTCCATAGCCTTCCAAATCATTGCTAGCAGCAACATCCAGCAAACTAGCCACAGAGAAAACCTTTGCCAGATTTTGTGTTGTCAGTTAATCCATCTTAAAACCCTGACAGATCATCTCCTAGGCTATCTGACCTTCCTGAAGATTTCATTTCAAACACCTCTGTTTTTTGGGGGGGGGGTCTTTTGTTGTTTTGTTGTTGTTGTTTTTAATTTTTTATTTTCTTGAAATTACAGGGAAAAATGCAAACAGGGGAGTTCTGCTAGGGAAGTAAGTGGCAATGAAAAGACTCCTAAAAGGAAACTTGGGATACAGTGAGATATTAGTGAAATATTAAGTCCCGACTACACTCATGCTGTTTGAAATTCATTCCACAAAATTAATATTTGGAGCTTCCAGAAGGATAAGCCAGATTGCAATGGCTGAAAAAAAAAGTGTGGGGACTGAAAAGTGAGAAGTTTAAGCCTTAGCATTGGCTTTAGTGTCCTAAAAAGATCAATATTCCAGAGAATGCAATAGCAAATTACTAAAAACTAAATGCTGGACAGGATGGCATTATTTAGTGTGTGTACTGGATGAAATACACTGTATCAGCATGAACTGTCAGTCATGTACAATAAATATAATTGTGATGCCTCAAAATAAAAATATTTCTAATCTTTGTCTCCTCCTAGCAAGAAATATGAGCATATACCATGATACATTTTACCATCTTCTCAGTCCTTTTATCTTACCTGCACTTGTAAGTAGCAAAGAGATCTTTAGGCTTTGAGGAAGACCTTCACTATCGGAGCTGACATGAATCCCACTGTCCCCATTGCCTTCTTTTTCAGCACCATACTAGTGTCCCATGAATACATTTTGTCCAAGCTCCTCAAGCTGCTGAAATTTTGGATCTTGTTCTTTGTTGTTTTGTAAGGCAATTTAAGAGTGTAGCTTTTGATTCAGTACTGTCAGACATCCCACTAGATGACCTTATTCAACAATTTAATAAACTGAACAGTGAACTTGCTGCTTTTTCAATGAGGTGCAGAAAACAGTCTATCTTGCCAAGTAATGCATTCCAAATACACGATGGTATGAACAGAAATTATCTCGATGTACCACTAATAATAACCTCCTCCCAACCTGCCAACTTCTAGTAGTGTACCAGAAATCATGGAAGCAAGAAAAATGACACCTACGTAATGCTGGTAATCATTAGATGATCATAGCAGTCTACAGTTCTGCAACATGTCCTGGAATACGCAGAAGTCCCATAACCCAACAGTGTTTCAAATCAAGACATGAAGAAGTTTTAAATTAAGGAAACACTTCTCAGTTGAATTGCAGAAAGTTTCAGAACATCAGGTTTCCAGATACATCACTTACTGATGGGATTTCATAAACATACTCAAAAGATTCAACTATTTTGTAATAATGATTAGTAAAGTTTTCTGTCATGGTGGGGGGGAGACAGAAGTTGGCAAAATGGAGTCATGATAAAATAAATGCAAGAGATACAGCATTTGATAAAAAATGATTGACAAAGGATGACTATCAAACACAGGGAAAAGAATAAAGAAAAAAATGAAAAGGAGACCAAGAAAGCACAGAAAACATTGCTGTAGCTGCTTCCAAAGGGGCATCTGTTCTGAACTGAAAGCTGCATGCTGACTATGAAAAGAAATATATCAATATTTTTTGTTAATAATGTGGATTTTAAATGCTGCTAGCCACTATAGTTCTTGCACACACTGCTAGCCAAAACTGATTTCTGAGTATTTCAGATTTATTTCTTACACACTCCATCACCTGGCCATGACTACTAAAGCACTTCTTCTTGCCCTTTTTACATGAAATAGAGGTATTTCAGCTGGTTCTACATCTCCACACTCCCCTGACTGACACCTTAAAGATCCATTGTTGCAGCATCTGCACTGCCTTTTATTTTTGCCTGAGCTTTAGCTTTATGTATCTGCAGATGATGTCATGTTTATTTCAAGCTTCTCAGAGCCACAGCAATTTGCTATCTGATGATACTCCAGAGGCAAAATGGGTCCCTCTACTGGAAAAAGGAGAAATATACTGCAGTAAAGTTCAGGGTAATGAACTGCTGCTTCTTTTATGTAACAGTCCTTCCTCACTGTTATATTATGCTTAATACTTATCTGTTAGTCAGGTATCCCACTGACTGAGATAAGGATTTCTTGACCCTCAGATTATAAAGGACCTCATACACCTGAGGATACCTTACATATACATCTTTAAAATGTGTGCATATATATATATGAAATAACAAAACAGCTTATAAAGTCACTGAAATCTTGAGAAAAATGATGATTTCTTCTACTACACATCCCTGAGTAGCTCCACCTTCGTCTAACTGATTCTTCTCAGATATCATGGACTCACAAGTAGTAGTGTAATTTAACAGAGATAGGTCCTTAAAGCATTACTGATCATAAAACTTCAATGCTCTGCTAGAAAAAGCATTCAATTTAGACTACTATGAAATTGTCTTTTATGTAAACTAATCCCCAAATAGTTTGATTTTTTACTAGGTTGCAACTGCTTCTGAAAGAAGCTGAATGAACTTAACCCCATGCTCTTGAGGTTGAATTGGTGGGAATTACTGACATCAGTTAATAAATAACTAATTCAGTATGAAACCTACCGACATAGTCACTGGAAGAAAAAGTTTATCTGCTAATTCTTCTTGCAAAGGTAACAAAATTGGTGAGACTCCAAGAAATCATTACATGTTGTATTATTACACTGGAACATGTTAGCAGCAGGACTAGGGTATATGCATCACATGCCCTGTGTCAGTGTGACTGTTTGTAAACCAGCTAACATTTATTAACTGTGATCATACAAATGTCACATAAAGAATTGGTGAAAGCACCTTACCCGCATAAACATCCTTACTGATGCAGCTTTCCTTTCTGACATCCCCAACGAGTGCCTTAGCTAGCTGTGCTATACAGAGCTGTAATTTTAACAGAAACACAGCAAATTAAACTGAATTTGCTACTTTTCTATAAAACGAAAATTAATCATAAATGCAAAGTTGCTGGAAAACATAACTGTTATTCTTATGTTTGATCATGTGGTATCAACTGAAATCTAATGCTGTCTCTTGAGTGTGACCCCATCCTCTGTGGAAGTAAGCAGGACTGCCAAGAGTATTTACTTATTTATTCCTGTGATATCAAATGATTACCAGAAGATTTGTTTTCCTTTGTTAGAAAATATGGCATTAAAAGGCTTAGCTGGAAAATCTGCCCATGCCATGGAAACTTTACTTATCCCAGGGTGAATGGAATATTCCACAGTTGACTTAACACAAGTTGTGCAGAGACAGAGAGATTGCATAACATCTTTCAGAAATCCCACCTAGGGAGTTAACGCCTGAATATTCATTTGAGAAAGGTTCTGGTCACTTTAGTGACATCAAGTAATCCAAAGTACTAAGAATATCCAGTTTTATGTAATAAGTTCTAATATTCCTCTAACAGAAGTGGAAATCTTTTCCACTTACCACATTGTAAGTAACACATGTAGAATCTCTCCTTCTCTAAATGAGGATGTTTAAATATTATCGCAAAGATAGAAACACCGACATTAAGGGTAGGAGAAGACTACCTGCTACTCACCATTCCTTTCACATTGAAGAATAACAGGATAAAACACATTAACATGGGTCTGAATTTCTAGATCACTCCAGTTTAATTTTGTTTCCGCTGTGCCCTTTCAAACCTTATGGGTTGCTCAGTTTCATGAAGGGCTGATGGCAGCATGTTAGCATTATTTACTGCTGTCAGGATACAGCAAGGAAATTAGAGCAAGGAAATCTCAGGCCTAGCTGTCCTCAAAGACAATCACGTTTTATAAAGCAAATTCCCTCACATTTCATGCATGAAAATATTTGTTGTTTCCTAACCCATGAGTTTTGTATTTCATATGGACACAGATTTTAGTGAAGCTCTGCACAAGGCTTCTTCAGAAACAGCCCTTTAATTAGTATTTCCCATCAGCTGACTAAAAATTGTGGGCTTACCATAAGGGAGGACTAAACTGACATGAAGGTTTCTCTCTATTACCAGGAGAGAGGCCACTCAGCCACTCACTGGCACGGGCTGCCCTGTGGTGGATGGTACAGAGGATCACTCTGCCCACCTCTTCCTGGAATAGGTTTGCAAACTCCTTCTACCCAGGTATTTATGTCAATTTCTTTTGGGTTTTAGTTATGTAGGGGGGAAAGTGAGAATTCCCCTAGTTTGGAAAAGAAGGGTTAAGATTAAAAAAAGCAGAAACAACATTCTACAGTTAAAGCAGAATTTTTCATTTTTATATAACGACAGAAGTTATAGCCTGTATGATTGTTCATACATATCCTGCTCCTTCATCATCTCTTGGAGATATCATCCCATCTTCAAAATTTACTTTAGTTCTGGCAGAAATGTGTTTTCTATCTTCCTCCAAATTTGAGTAAGATCAATTAATAAAACAACAAACTTAAAATTTATAATTGGCAGTTCATAATTTTCAAATAAATGCTTAACAATTTTTAAGTTAGGACTGCGCAATTTCTTCTTAGATGACATGTATGTTTGTATTCCTGCTCAAGTTGAATAACGCACAGCTTTCAAACAGTTAAACACAGTAAGCATAATTCTTCATCACGCATTTCTATCGAAGTTAACAATAGGATGAATTTGGCTTGCCAGCTTGGTCATTATTATAGATATTACACTGATGGATGATGGTGCTAAGTGCTACTGTATCTTGAGGCCTGATTAAATGAGAAAATAAATGCTTTTTAGACAAAAATAGGATGACACAGTTCCCCATATGCCTTTTTTCTATTTAACCATTAGACTTTAATTTTCATTAGCGGCCAGAAGAATAGCAGGCTGTTTGTACACAATTATTCATAGAATCATAGAATCATAGAATTATTGCTGTAAACAGATTGGGAATGCTCATATATTTCAGGGAAATAGCTACTGCACATATATGGAGCAGCTCAGCAGTGCACACACAAAAAAATCTAAATGGAGAACTTAGCACATGTTCATGTCATTTGCATTAGTCAGCATATGCTGCAGAAATGGCCTATGAAATTTACTGAAAAAATGAAATTTAATGTGGACAAGATGCATCAAGTTGAATATACATGCATAAGCCATGTACAGAGTGCTTATTAATGTATTTCTGCCTTGGAATTCCCAAGCAAAGCATTGGAGCCATAAGCAATGCTTCCTATTAAGACTGTAATGTAGCTTTATAGTTATTTGAAAAGAAGCTTTTTATCAATTAGCACGGCTGTATGGACACACTGTGAAGTATGTTCTCATTATAATTTAATTTTTAAAATATATAAATCTTTACTTAAATTTACTTTGAAACTGAAAATCTCAACCCAGTAATTTTTTGCTTGTGCATTTAAGGTATCGTTGCATGAACTTATGCTGGTTAAACAAACAAAATACCATAACTAACTAATGATTCAAGAAATAATGTTTGTTGGAGACATCATGACTCTTTGAGTAAACAACAGAATGGAAAGGAATGAAAAACTTGTTACAAATATTTAGCCTCTTATGTCTTTCCAAGGAGTTTTACAAAACACTCGGTGAAACATCCATTCTTGAATACTTTACAAATGCTCCATTAACACTGAAAGCTCTAGACATACCAACAATTAAATGAAGGTCAAATATTGTGAATCACCATTCCCCATCACTGACAGAGTTAACGAATTACTGTGAGCAACCACAAAGCAGGAACAGTTTTGGAAGACCGAGTTTCTGAGCAATGTGCTGAAAAGGTTTGACTGCCATCTACAGGTA
This sequence comes from Nymphicus hollandicus, assembly GCA_009823435.2. Classification (NCBI taxonomy): domain Eukaryota; kingdom Metazoa; phylum Chordata; class Aves; order Psittaciformes; family Cacatuidae; genus Nymphicus; species Nymphicus hollandicus. The sequence goes on along the minus strand of WTXV02027173.1, from coordinate 1,170 downwards.
GGAGTAATTAGTGCATTGGTAGCAATTCAAGAAAAAAATCGTACAAGCCTAATAAACATCCAATGCAGATATATTGGAGAAAACCTAATTATTCAAAAATGTATAAAGCAGGGTAGCTAAGCAGAAATATTCTGCAGTTTTGGTTTTTTTTTCTTGTAAAAATATAACTGCACAAAGAAACACCAGCTTTCTCTAGATTTGAGATCTAATATAGGTACAAATCCAGTGTCTACTACTACCTAAATATTACTAGACTAAAATGCAAAGTACTAACATTTTCCTTTTATTTAAACTAGGAATTATTAAATGTTGATCTTCACATAGTAAGTTCTCAGTTAAAACTGGCTTAAATAAGACCTCTCATACAGAGTCACTGGTTAGCAAAACTACCAAACTTCTAATTGTATTGTAAATATCATACATATGTTATCCAAATACTTGTAGGTGGGTATAGCTGTACAAGTATCTTATATTTAGAGATTTCTGTTAAACTTAGCCTTCCTAATCAGGTTAGTTCCCTCTAGCCAGGACATATGCCAACATAACATAACACAAGCAACTTTTTAAAAGATTTTCCTTCAGCTGTTCAGAACAGTTCACTCTTGTCAAACATATCCCTTCTCTTTTCTTTCTGCCTTAAAGCCACTTTCATTTTCTGAAACAGCTGCTGCCAAGCTATCTTTCTTTCCTCTCCAAGTTAGCTAACTGGCTAAGCAGTTACCCTGCTAAAACCTTCTTTCAAATGTTTTGCTCCAAACTTGTGGAATAATTGAATGGTGAAAGAAAAAGCAATCATGAAAAGTCATGGATCTTTAGGGGTTGAGTATAAATAACAAAAGGACTTAGAGCTGTTCTAAACAGTATCTCAAATTAAACCAAATTACTGTATTTACACACTACATGGAACTCTTCTCAAGAATTTTTCTGCACAGAGCAGTATTTCATATAAAGGTTTAAAAGGAGTATTTGTTTTGTTGAAATTGAGTATTTTAACAAAAAACAACTAGCCAGAAAAGCCTATGAGCCCAGCGAAGTTAACTTTCTCATTTTCAAAGTCCTTCAGGCGCTAGAACTAAGCATAGTATTCCAGTAGCTGTAAATATCTTACTTCTCAGTATTACTTTTATACATGAAGAAGGAAAGGCAACGATGGCATTTTTATGCCTTTCA
>WTXV02027172.1:0-13863 GCA_009823435.2 Nymphicus hollandicus | reverse complement strand
ATAGGACTGAATACTGCAGACTGCATCATGCTTAGCCATATTAACACAGTTCTTATTCACAAGTTCTTATTCACAAAAGCTCTAATTTATTAGCACTATAAAAATGAAAGAGCAAAGAATTAAAAGTACGTCATGACCAACACTCATTTTCATAGCAAAAAATATTTTAAATACTTATTTTTTTTTAACACAAACCAATCATTGCAGTTGATTCCCTCCTAAAAACCCAGGGCCAGTTACTACATCACTTTATGAATTACAAGCATCTAGTGAATTTTTTTCCATGGTGAAGTAGAGCAGTAATAACAAGCTGAACACGACGTATTTAAAAATAAATTGCTTGATAAAAAAAAATGAAGAAGAGGAAAAAGCCAACTTCATGTGACAAGATTCATGCTGAAGCACTGTTTTCAAGTGTTTTTGACCAAAGAAGGATATAACAGTTTAAAGTTGAAAAGGAGTATGGGGAATCTGCTACCTGACAAATAAGTCTAGGTATCTAAAGATTTTGCTAACCAGTCTGACACATAAATGGCACATGATGTCAACTTCTATTAAAGGCTTTATAAATGATGACAGCCTGGAGCAACAAGAATTGTTTTCCAATAAAAGAGTTTCTGTTGAATTCTATATATTATTCCCAAGCATTAGAAACACATCAACAACAGCACTGCAGTCAGGAACCAAATCAGCTTTACAATCACTGGTCTTGAGGCCTACGCATATGACTGGCTGCCAGGAAGATTTTAATCCTAGATCTCCTTGGAGTTCCTCACTGTTGTGAAAAACACATCAGATATATATTTCCATAACTATCTTTTCCCATTAATTTGTACAAGTAAAGTAAACAACGATGAAAGTATTATTTGTTATGGTGTATCAACAGGTTGAAAGGAATTCAAAGGACAAATCTACCACAAAGCAGTTAATCAAAACTCCTGATTTAACACTGACTTTGAATTTAATTTAGAGGAAAAAGCAGCTTTGCCTACCATGGCAGTTACAAATCTCTAGGCTATGCTTCAGTGCAAATTAGTTGATTGCATTACTCCTATGCAATTGCCTAACTATGCAGATGATGACTGTAAACATAGAATAGAAAATTTCTTTATAGTAAGATCTGTATAGTAAGACCTTTTGAATGAAGTTACTTGGGGACTTCCCATTAATTCAAAAACTTCATTAGGTCCTGACAGAATAACAACAAACTGAAACATTTGCATTTTGTAGTATTTCATCAACAGCTACCTTGACTTTTTAACTAAATGTAGACCCTTCAACAGGCTGACAGTTAAATTTTCCATATTTCAAGGTCAGATAAGAACAATTTTTAGTCTGCTTGAGGGCACAAGGAAAAAAAAATTCCCATCTTCTTCAAAAACCCAGGAAGAAACATCTTAACAACTTCATCTGTACAATTTCAGAACAAACTTCATAGTGAATGCTAAACATAGCATGTTCAGAAATCCTCACAGTCATTTTAGTTTTCTCTAATGTTATTGAAATGGCAGTCCTCAAACACTGAACTCATTCCTGCCTTTCACTCTGCCAATTATTACTATTACTATTATTATTGTTGTTGTTGTCACTTGACCAGATATAGTGTTAACACTGTAATTCAAGAAATTTAGTTAAGTGCAAGCTGTAAGGCACACACATTTCTCAAAGACTAGCGAGCACCTTTTAGAAAGCCCTCCGTATCTAACAAGATCAAACCCCTTATCCTGCTGATCATGCTCCATCTCCTTGCGTGGGCAGCATGAACATGGATCACAGTCTTTGCCTACTAACAGTAAATATACAAAAGTCACACAACTGTCAGAAACAAGAGTAGCCTGAGTCAAAACTCTCAGAGTGGAACTTCATCTCCTTCATCCCTCCCATCCCTGAAAACATGAAGACACCTTGCTAGAGGGTGGGTGGAGGAGAGGAGTCATTGCAAAAATTCTTGTTGACTCCAGCTGGCAACAAAAACGGTATCATACCATGAAACAGAATATATCTTTAAACAGACGACTAAAGTCCATTAATGGGCTGAAAGTCCATTAACTTTTAAACTATCCTAATAACAAATCTATTGTACTCTTAGACTGAGTCTGGTCAATCCTTAGCCTCAAATATAGTTATTTAGCTAACCATATAGGTGAATTAGTAAAGAAGAGTAACAAAATACCTACGTAGTCTTTACAGTTTTGCTTTCTTAAATGAAAAATATGTGGGTAAGGACAAATCATCATTATTTTTGTTACTGTTAATGAATGTGCAAAGTGCATCAACAGCTTGACATTTGCTATCGACTCTAGATACGTACATCTTAAAATAGATTCAGATAATAACAGAGAAAAGAAAGAATTTCAAGGCTATCATGTTTGTGAGGCAGCAGGTTTATAGTTCCTCTGTGTTATACACTGTTCATGGTTACATGTTTATAGGTTACCTGTTGACCAATGACAGTTCTAAAGACTCAAAAGCAAAGACTGATTTTTAATATTTTAATGAATAACTTACTTTATCCAAACCAGAATGTTGCAAAAATTAAAAAAAAAATCTTTTTTTTTTCTGTATTAGAAATAATCATCATTGAAAGCAGCTTACTGAAATGTAGTATTCCTGGCATATCCCTACCTTACACTGGTACTCACTGTGGACTTCCTATATAGTTGGAAAAAGGAAGAACATCTCAGAAAGGCTCAAAACTGTCACCAGTTGTTAGTACCAACCCAGAGCCTACAGAATTCAATAATGACAATTCAGTCTCTCCTTTGCTTACACATGGTTGTTTTTTCAGAGAGTTCTTAAAAAAATAAAAATTAGGCAGAATTCCTGTTCTCAAATGAATTGGATTAAGACTTCCACACCTGTACTGAAGAAGCTAAAGATAATAGCTCTTACTTACACAGATACAGAGAAATCACAGCTTCTCTGTTTTGATTTGGCAATCTATCCATCAAGTTAGAACTCAGTGGGGTTTGTCTTTTTTTGCCTATGCTGAAGTTGCTTATCTTCTGAGCAAACAAACCATGAAATAAAAAAAGAATCTACAGGACTTTGGCAGTGAGGTCTTTCTGCACATTAGGACTTCTATGTAGACCAGTAATTGAATTCAACCTCATCTTGGCTTGTAATATCCTAATAATCCATAGGAAAGTGGGGAAGATCCATGCTGTTTCTTGAATGTCAGTCATTTTGGTCAACAGCAGGAATTTTCAAATGTGACAGAACAATACCACATCTATTTTTAGATAAGCAAAAGATGTCGTTTTAAGGGTAGCAATGCTTCCTCTCATAGCAGTTAGATATTATCCGGCAGGTAAAAATGCAATTTAACCTTAGGCTGCCTATTAGCCATCAGCAATAAGTCTGAGCTGAACCTGGAACAGAGCTGAATTCCTTCACAAATGGTAAGTGATGAGTTTTAGTGTGGGATATAGCTGGTTTGATTACTGTGAAAGGTATCAGCTACAACGTATACCTTTGAATCTTGGATAAAAATATTCTGTACAGTTGAGAGATCATAAATCGCATATTGTTTCAGACTAGCTTCAACACCATTACTAACTTACCTAGAGCTATAATATCATTCCTTGATCCCTAACTACAGCTCTCTTAAAAACAACTAAATTAGGACCTTTAAAGTACAAGAAACACTTGTGATTTCAAATATAACTGTACTTTGTAAATATACACACGACAAATTTTAACTGACATATTTCAGTCTTCAAGTTTATTTTCATTAATACCTATATTTGGGGGTTTTTTCCCCACATTTATAACTGGTGAGTTCAGTGGTCATTACAAGATGCTTTTTTCACTCTTTGTACCATTATGCTGAACACAATCTTCACTTGAGAGGCAGGTATTGTGTTCCTGTTTATGGAAGTTTCGGGATTTTGCCCACAGTCGATCCTGGGCATTTCTAGATGGACCTTGCCATTTGTTGATCATAAGCAAAGCTTCAGCCTCCAACGCCACACTGCCTTGCTGCGCACACAGCAGTGGCTGGAGATCAAATCAACACTCTGGAAATCAGCACTCCTTCCTCAAGTGCTAAGTAGAGCCTTTATGCAAACTGAATAACTCTAATGGTGAGGATATCCTCAATGACCTAACTCCTACTTGTGGGTTGAAAATTAGGCCTAAGAAGGCCAATTGCCAGATAATGCTGGTACAGGGAGGCTTGTGTACAAACTGAAAGGTTGAAGTGCACCCTTTCAGCACCAGGATTCATTCCCAGCGCGGCTGCTCTCCTCTCCCCGACTGACGCCTGCAGCAGCACTGGTGCTGGGGACTCTCAGCATTCGCCTTCACACCCGGGCGGCCGACAGGCCGAGGGGCTGCCTGGAGCATCCCCTTCACCAACACGTCCCGGGCAGCTGCGCCTGGCAGAGCTGGGCTCCCGGCTGATGACAGGCAACTCAAATCGGTCCAGGGAGGATTAAAGGAGGGGAAGGGGGAGAAAGCGAGGGAGTGACATGTCACCTCACACTGTGCTGTGGTCACTTTAGCTGAGCTGTGAAGCACAGCTCTTTTGAATGCAGAAAGTTCCTCTGATAACCCTGTCGGAGAATGATACGGGAGGACAAGGCATGTCTCAGAAATGCGTGACTTTTAAGCCATTGGCACTTTAAGTTTTGCTCCCTGTTTTAACTCTCAGTAACTGCTGCAGTCTAGATTGCCTGCGTGCAAAATATAGATTTATCACAAATAAGGGTTCTCGTGTCACCAGGGAAAAAGGGATCCAAGTTCATGCTTTCAGAGTGACTCATGGTCTTAGGTGCCTTCGGGTTTTATTACCACAAAAAGGCATGTGCTAACTATCAGCATGTGCTGAGCACCCTTCCTCTGAAAACAGCTCACTATTAAATATCTGATGTTGGCCATCCAAAGCCATGCTGAAAATTCTTCACTATTTCTATAATTTCCATTAAATATGAGTAACATTGATGTCACTGAGGTAGACAGGATACATCCATACTGTCGTTTTAGTAGTTCAGTTTAGTTAGTTTGTTCATTCAGTATGTACTGTCATTTTACCTTAAAGAAAGCACTGACGTATCACCCGTGTTATTTACAGACATTTTCTTGCTCTTCCTCCAGTCTGAAATGAAACAGCTCGTTCTGCAGGATCAAGATCTCTGTGATCGCACGCGCAGCTACTGAAGGCAACGCAGGCACAGCCACAACAGCTCTGTCTTACTACATGAAGTTCCCACAAGTTTCATAGCAGTGAGAACTCATTGTTTTGGAGAGAAGGGTTCTCTCTGTTCCTGTCCTGTTCCATGGACAGTCAATGACAAAAGGCAGATACCACCAGAATGAACAATTCAGAGCATGGAGGGCAGACTTTCCCTCTGTTAGAACTCTAATAGAGGTAGAAAAGCCAAGTACTGAATATTTGTATATCTTAATTCCCCCTTGCACACTAACAGTAAAATTTCCTGGCCAAGAACATAAGCCAATAAAATCAGTTTTTCATCCTGCTTTCAGATTTTAGATTATGCTTTACAAATCAAAAACTTATTCACATTATTGGATGCTATGATGAAAAACAAATCTTAGAAAATAATCACTCTGTATTTAAAATCTGGGAACTGAGAAATTCCTATATCATTACTGTTGTATGAAAACTGTCTTGTCATGACCCATCTGGAATTGTTATACTTTCTGAAAAAGGAAAAAGGAAAAGATGAGTTCTGGGCTGTATTTCAGCCCCACCAATGTGTTTTAGTGCCATTAGCAGCTAATTCTCTGACCTCGCTCATGCCACTTTAATGGCTGAGTTTCCTTTTTTAGTATAGGTTAAAATACTGAGTTTTATAAAGTGCTTTACAAACTATTAATTCAATTAATATTATTTCATAGTTTTAATTAATCTCTCTTCTAACATCTAACTTCCAACTCTCCACTGTTCTAAACTGATGTGAATTTCTTAAGTTTCATAAAATGAAAAGCAACAGACTTAGTTACAACCGAAATTGAGTTATATTTACCTTGCACACTTTTGAGACCCGCCATCTATAGAGGCATTTACAGGGCCCTCACTGCGATTATATCCTAGCACATTGCAATCACTAATGGTTTTTATACTCCCACTAGCTCTCTGAGATAGGGCAGGATTGGTGTTACCTCTGTTATTCAGGTGGAGAAATGAGGTCCAGGTAAACTGAGAACAGAGTCACATCACACATTGTGCCCAAGTCAAACACGTCACAGATGTGTGCCAAGACTATCTCTCTTGTAAGGGCTCTTGTGCTTCTCAGAACAGCATAGATCACAAAGTCTAGAACAAAGTATGTGATTGGCAAGGACAAAGCCTTCCTGGTCAAGGATAACATACTTCCAGATAAATCCAAGGCCTAAAAATTGTTAGGGAATGGTGGAAAACTGCAACGAAAAAGCCACTTCCACTAATACAATGATACAGCACTTCCTGACTTTAGTCAGTAAAACCAGACGTTGTCTGCTATGGCCTTGGAGCACACCTGCTCTCAGAAGGCGGTGGAGGATTGAGGCTGGTGCCTTCCACCCCTGGGGGCAACCAGCTAACCTGCACTGAGGCACTTAACAGCCATGCTAGTTCACTTTTAATGTTGCACCTTTTACTCCCCAGGTAGAACTGTGCAGGCTGCAAGAGTCAATGTCCCAGGCTATCTGCAGAGGAAAAATATTCTTCAGGGAACAGGGCAAAAATATTTTATTTCTTCTTTAACGGAAACTTTAGATTCAGCAGCAAGATATTGGTGACACTTTGTATAACACCCTGTTGTGCTTTGCTTTAGTCACCTTTGTCTGATATTCAGAAACACTCCCTAATCTGTCTTTGTTCCCCTCTGTCTGGGTTTGGTCCAAAGCCTATGAGTATTATTCCACTGGCTTCAATGGGCTTTGCAGCAAGCTGCTGAATTGCCATCTAAACATTATTAGCCGTAAGGTTACAATTTGAATACATTTAACCCACTTACAAAATTGTATGTTTAAACAGGCAAAAGTAAAAGGAAAAAAAAAGAAAAAAGGAATAAAGAATTTATGCTGAAAAGCAAATCATGTCTGAATTTCACTGTGTGTGGATTTGCATAGTGCTTATCTCAAGACTGTAAATAAAGATATAAGTAGACAGACATTACATTGGAGCTTTCTCTTCGTTGCTAAACACAAAATTAATCAAATACATTACTTCAAAGAACAAATAGGAAGTCAGAGAATCTGTGTTGCTTGTAGTCCTGCACCCGTTTCATAGCTGCAGACTCAGTTGTCAGCTTTGCTGGCATAAATTTTGTGAGTGAAAGGTCAGTGATTAGCTTGGGACTGGCGAGAGCCTTTTTGTTTTAAAGTTAAACCAATTTGCTCACATGCAATGACAGTCTAGAACATATGTCTATTTTGAAACAATCAGCCAGAAGTAGCTGGTTCACAAAAGTATTTTTTGTATGTATCTATAAGGTTGTTTCAAATTTCAGGTGTTTCTGTAACAATAAAACAAGGAACGTATAAGGTTTATGTGTGCCTGGTTTAAAAGATTGTTGTGAGGTGTGGGGTTTTTTTCTTTGCTGAAAGAAGCACAAAATGTCTGCCAAGCTTAAAAATGATGCGGATCATGTTTCTATGTCTGCTAGGTGGTGCTTACTGGGCAGTCTGGCTCTTGTCAGTAATTCTTCAACTGCTTTGCTGCAGTGGAATTACTGTAGAGTTAGGAGTTGGGGTTTGTGGGAGGGATTCTTTGTCCCAGTTGCATTTAAAATTACATCTAATCTTATCAAGGAGCTCGTCATTGTTTCTGGCTGCCCATAGCAGGTACAGTACTGCTTTTGTTCAAGTCTGTTGCTTTACCAAATAAAGGCAAGAACTGCTTGCTTTTCTCATACAAGTAGTCCAATTGATTTCTGCAGGAATACTTGTATGAGTAAGGCAAACAGGATTTGGCAATAAAATTGATTAAAAAAGAATCTGAAAACAATATTCTTCCAGAGGAAGCACATGCTGACTGAAAACTGTTTAAAGAGACAGGTAGAATGTATAGATGTAATTAAAATTTAGATGCCAGGTATGTCTAAAGCAACTGAAAGTGTGAAAGAGTATGAAAAAAAAAAAATCAAAACAGCAAGCAGACACTAAAAAGTTTTCCTCATTCATCAAAAATTAAAAACTTTTTCCCAAATGGCAATGTTTTAATTTAGAATTGTCTTTGAAACTTTTGAGTAGCAGCAGAGTACCTAGAGAGGTGCATAAATGCAAAATGAGTATTCTCCCCAAACTCTTAAGTACTCCATGTGGTTTCACTAAAAACCCCTGAGGTGTAAAATATTTCTTCAAGTGCTTGTATGTGGATTTGAATATTTAAATTTTTGTATTCAGCCTGAAAATGCTGGCATTCCTAAAATGTTAAAAAAACTTGCTTGCCTGCCAAGGGAGTTATGCAAATACAAGCAGACCAAAAAAAGCATGTAGATGTAATGCCCGTTTCTTGCTCTGCTTTTCCAGTAAAAGTTCCTAGACCTCTTTTTGTATTTATCAGATATTTAATCCTTAAGGCTTAGTTCCTTATCTGGGATCATTAATTTCCCTAGCTGGAATTGCTGCAGGCTTAATAAGGAAGTAGGTGTCATAAGTAGTATTTATGCCTTCATTTTAAAAATTTGCCCTGACCAATGCTGAGCAAATTATTGACATTGCAATACTAATACCAAAAGAAGTAATACCTATAACAGATCACCAGTGTCAATAAGATCCAAAGCTAAATCAGACAGAAATAATTGGTATTAAGTTTTAATGGAAACTCTATTTATGTCACTTTATAATTAAAATGCAAAATGTAACTTGCATTAGTTACATTAGTAAGGTGGGTTCTAAATCAAGAGCTTCAATTAGGAGCCTAAAATTCAGTAGAATGATTTCAAGTTTTATTGACAAAAAATAAAAATGACAAAATGTCCAGCTATAAGAAGAAATGTTCAGAGATTTGGACTGTTGAAAAAGGAGAGAAAATAGATAATTTGTGCATGACAACACAGACAACATCATAAGGGGAAATAACAGTGCAGGTTTTTTTCTCACAAAGAAATCAACAGTGAATGATCTGAATGATGATTAATAAGCATATAGTGTGGGGGTGTTAAATAAACTAGAACAAATTCAAAGAAACTGCTTCTGCAAAACATTAACAAAATAAGTATCTGGGTAGGAGCCATACAGGATTAGACATATATATGGAGAATTCCTGTAGCTATTCCAGACATGAGAAAAAAAAAAGATATATATACATATATATACAAAGTACTTTGTTTTCATCGTTCCTAGTTTGAAAGCTGGCATAAATTACTTTACCTGTCTGAGACTTAACACTCCAGATGATCTGAAATTGAGGAATTGTGAGTTTAATCTTTTAACTGTTCTGCTCTGTGATTGGTACCACCTTGCATGTACAGAAATTAACTAGCTGAAATACAATGACAGATTTTTTTCTGTTACTTCTGGTTTGTTTTTGGTTTTGGTTTGTGTTCGGGATTTTTTTACAATAAAGACAGAGAGACAGTATTGCTTGCACACAATCTGATACACAAGCTATCTTCACATCAAAGTTGGCTTGATGACCAGTGTCATCAAGTGTTTAATTTGCCTGCACAAGATGATGACAATAACAGACAATTTTTTACACATTGTGTTAGTTTGTCATATTGTTTATCCAAACTTGGTACTAATCATTACTTGTAAGTAACCTTAAGCCACAGCTTATACAGCATGAAGTAATGATCTGAGGCTGAAACTGTATTCAGGACAAAAGCTAGAATCTCAATACTCTGTATATAAACTGTATTTAGATAACTATAAACTCAAAATTGAGTATGATTTATACAGATGCTCAGCAGGTAACTCAAGAAATCTGAGCTCATCCACACTGTGGATGTTTGGACCTTCTCTACAACATCTCAGCTGTGCATATCCTCTGCATACTCTCTCTAACCAACGTGCACAAGGACTCACTGCCAACTGCCAGTTTGTTATTTATATCCCCTCATTAAAAATTCACCTATGCCTTTGGTCCACTGGGCCTAGAAAAGTGAAAGAGAGTCTGAAAATTAAATTGAAGTTAACATTCATAGACTTACACATCATTGGCACCATCTCCTAGCATGATGTCAGAAAATGAGCCAAAAAGAATTCATGTCACTCTTTCAATGTTACAGGACATTTACTGGGTGTTACTTTTATGTCCAAAACAACCAGAGGCCATGGAGGATCCAGGATATTCTCCTACCAACATGTTTTTAAATATTCATAAAGTGCTGTTCAGTTCTGAAAGGGGATACTGTAAAAATGACACCTTCTTATTCTGTACATCTGTTCTTTGTGCACTTTCAGAGTTAGAGTCACACCTGCTGCCTGAAGAAACAAAATTTCAGCCTTACTGTGTTTTCCTTCTTTTAGCCTTGCAAAGCAAGCACTGCAGAGAACAAGCTGGATCACCCTTCCTTTCCACACTTATAACTACAGGCAAATTTTGCGTGAGTCCGCATACACATCATTAAATATACAATCCAAGAATAAAGTAAGGTGTTGATGTGATTGGGACCATAATTTTACCATGAAAATGGGAAGTATTTCTAACGAAATGTGAGGCAAAAATTATAACCTATCTTAAGAACTATATATACTGTTCTACATAACATTGGAAAACACTCTGGTGAAAATATAGATTTTGGGGGATAATTCATAATCACACATTCAGAAATTACTTTGTCTTAATCCTGACTGATGTGAGAGGAACAGTCTTACATTTCAGAATAGCTGTGTGTATCTGAACGTCTTCTGCCCATAAACAAAATCAATGCTAGGTATAGATTCCGAAATGTAAATAAGTAATTGGTCACAAAAAATTAACACTTTTTGGTTTTCTCTTTCTTTCTGTATTTCATTAAGGAGCTTATTAACAGAAACAAGCAGCTTTTCTTCATGCCAGGCAAGCCACTGAAAAGTGTTTTCATCAATTACACAAACATACACACAAAATCTGCAGTTAAGTCTAATTAGTTCATGTTTTGTTACAGGCTTAGTAATTATTAGCTCCTTTTCTGATTGATATTTTCGAGATCATTTCAATAATCATTATACAGAGCTTTTAAGGTAGTATTTAAGAATACAAATCCAACACAGACAATGTATTCCCACTGGTATTTAGGCTTGTTGCCAATTTGCATCCCTTCTGCAATGCTGGTTTTGCACTAACAGAAATTAAAAAAGGAAAAAAGTTGATGTTTTAAAACAAAACCATAAGTAATATCCTGGGTTTTATGCAAAAGTCATTGAAAGAAAATTTGCAGTACTTGTGATTATTGAAATATAATGATTTCAAGTACCTTCAGGTGATTTTAAACATTAAATATCTTTCATCTTCTTAGTAATACGTTTAACTATACTGCTTACAGTCAGATAAAAAAAAATCATTTAACATAATACCCTAAACTGTGATTGACACAAGAAACCCCTTACTGTGAAAAGTCACAGAAACTAGCAATAACGTCAACACTATGTGGAAAGACTTATGGCGTACTACCCTTGCTTCCCTCCCTGTAACCCACCATTATCACAAGAAGATTCGTGCAATGGAAGCTTTCATTCAAGAACAAGTGTGTTAAATCAAATTAAAGTAACTTGGACCAAAACCTACAGACATGAACTTGAGTTCCAGCCTTGTCTCCTTTGTTTACCAGAGAAAAGCCCGAACCACCAAACATAAGGCAGAGACCTCTTGTGGCTGAGGGACACACTGCAGAGAGGTTCTGCCTTCGGGAATGCCGCAGGAAGTCCAGCAGCGGCTCCCCTGGAGGCACACCGTCCAAGTTCTCCTGTAATATTCGCTGCTATGAGCCATTTGCCTGCCGGTACGTGGGGTCTACCAGCTTTGTATCACTACCCAGGAGGGAGTCAGTGGTTGGCCTTGGGTCCCCTTTGTCTTAACAACCATCAGTAAAATCGGCTGTAGTCACTCAGTCTCCTGTAAAGACCATTAACTAAAAAATGAGTCAAACCTCTCTGTAAACCAGCACCCAGCAGGATCAATTTGAAGGCATCGCAGTTTACTCCACACCCACACATCTCCCACTAGCAAAAGCCCTTCTCTTAAAACATGCTGAGATAGCAGGTCCCTCATAGGTAATCTTCACAGGCTCCCTCATCTCTGGAGTGGGTGACTGCAAATTCAGTCAAAGGTATCAAGAATTCAATGTTCACAAAAGTAGAAAAGAAGCCAGGCTTCAAGGAGAAATATGCAGCTTCTCTTCTCTGAATACACCAGTAGAGAAACTCTGGTCCATCATACTTTAATGACTTTGTTCAGCCAATAAAATCATACTTACTTGCCAGAAATGTAAACATGTTGAGAGAGGCAACACCAGAATCTTTGGGGAGGCAAAATATCATTTTATAATTTACAGAATGTTAAATTTATTTTTGCTTTAAAGTAAAATAATTTTAAAATATGCTTATTCCAAATAAAATATAAACATTCCCGTTTTTACTGTGTACTTAACATAGAGATTCTTAATGCAATCCCACATTCCATAGACACAAAATGCACAGAGGTCTGTTTTCTTGCACACAAAACTTTTCCTTAGAAAAATCTGTATAAAATGAATCATCAGAGCTAGCAGCCACAGCAGTGCAGTACAAGGAGCTACCACAATCCCAACAGTTTTGAACATTTGAGGGTTCTGGCCACATTCTAACACATTTTAAGTATAGGGTCATCTTTCTTTGAAGCTTAACAAGACAAGACAAAATCCAAATGACCAGATTCCACCATCAAACTAATTGTTGCCTCTTGGGTGTTCTAAACGTCTTTGGTTGTTTTCTGTTCTCTGTCTGCAGTAAATGGGTTGTAAAAACCATAATTATCTTCTGTGAAACTAAACAAGAGACTGAAGGACTGCACATCTTCATCCATTTTCCTAACAGCCAGAATATTAGTGATTCTTCTTTTTCAGAATTCAGACTTGTTACAACTCTGCTTTACACAGCATCACGTTGAAGACAGTAAAGCTAAGACTCGCTTAGGGAGGGGGCACTAAAACACAACTGAGCCACCCTTCCCAAGATCACCATGGGAATGTCAGCAATGGCTTCCCGACACACTTCCCACAGTGCCTGTATAGACTTGACCCAGAACTGTGGGAAACATTGCATTTCATAGTATTATCCTGCAGAAGTCAGTGAAACTCTAGTGCTTACAGACAGGGAAGCCCGGATGTCAAGCAATGCCTGGGAAAGGCAGAGGTGATATGTGGGGAGCTGCCAGACCACATGGCTCATCTCATCTCTAACCACGAACATACAGAGGTATTTACATACTGTACTGAACAAAAATGCAACCACTCAAGCTTTTCATTATTATTTTCCAAGTTTGAAACCTTGATGAACCAAGGCTTCATCAGAACTTACTTATCAATTGGATGAGTCCTGAATGTGGGTTCAGAGGGTTCCTCTGGGTTCAGGAAAGAAACATGTCTGACAAAACCTTTACTCCCATTCAGCCTTACTCTGGAATAATCTTAATAAAAGCACAAAAATACAATAATGATGCTAAGAATTTTGGGTTTTATACAGATTTTTTTTTTTTTTCCAAGTCTTATTTTTAAGCCTTTAAACTGTCTCCTGTGCATTAGCCAATTCTCCTTCCTTATATTTCTTGCATGGCCTCTTTAGGCTATTCAGAGTAATGAAACAAGGTCTCCTTCTTCCTCATCATCACCCTGTTCCCCAGCCAATTCTCACCAGTGCAGACAGACATCAGTAATAGGTGCAGTATGTCCACAGCCTTTCACAATGGCCAATTAGCTGCATATCCTGACTGTGTAAAAAAAAAAAAAAAAA
>WTXV02027170.1:0-21422 GCA_009823435.2 Nymphicus hollandicus | reverse complement strand
TTGAAGCACTACCAAATGTGCTCTGTGGTGTGGGTCTGTAAAACATATTAGCAATAGTTTACATTCATTATCTTCAGCATTCTTGGTCATTACAGTGTGTTGTGAATGCATATTAAGAATGATGTGTTACGTACAGCCAATTTTTAACATACTGGTTGACGTGTTCCCCACCCCCAAACACCTTCTAAAAGCTGCTGTCTTTTCTTTCTCCAACACAAGCACAAAATGCCATGACCTATGTTCACAAAATGTTATAGGTTTGATTTAGAGTCTCAAAGGCTATATACTGTCTGTGTTGCTCAGGGGTTTTGTAGGAAGAACATCAAACCTTTAGCTGGCAGCAGTCACCTTAATTTATTACCATCTGAAGATGGCATGGTAGTCCATGCAAATGGATTTGGTAGCTTCAGACCTGTTCCCAGGGGACAGATATCCGCATCATAAAACTGCCTCCACAGTTGTTACTGGATGTGTTAGTTGAAGTTGTTGCATCTACAGGGCAGAGAAAAGTAATATTCTCTGAGTAATTCTGAAAGTGAATGGCTTCAACAACCTTCTGGAGTGGTCCCATCGTGACATATTTGAGACAGGTTGAAAAGCATGGGAAGCATTCACTCTCCTGTACTTGTCTGACCCCCTTCAAGGCTGGATAGGTATTTTATATTTTCAGCAGCTGCCAATCCACACATCTGAGTACATCCATTTTGATAAAAAAAGAGATGCTGAAAACATGCTCAAAAGCTTAGTTCCTGATGGTTCATGCTGCTCATTCCTTCTCTCTGCTGTGGGTGCCCTCTGCCATTTTTGTTCAGGTCCAGTCTGCTTTCAGGGAAGGTGGGGAGATAGACTAGCCGTGCGCAGAAGGCATGTGAGCTTTCTTGTGGAACATGTTAGTTGTGTGACCACAGATGGTTGGTTACTGGTTAAAAAGAAACGAAAAGTCACTGCCACTT
Source organism: Nymphicus hollandicus (assembly GCA_009823435.2). Classification (NCBI taxonomy): domain Eukaryota; kingdom Metazoa; phylum Chordata; class Aves; order Psittaciformes; family Cacatuidae; genus Nymphicus; species Nymphicus hollandicus. Next base: position 20,469 of record WTXV02027170.1, on the reverse strand, counting down.
CAGTGACACTCCTGTTAAATGCAGCTTTCCTATTTCTCTATAATCTTGTACAGAGGCAGTAGCTGCTTTTCACATGGGTAGGATGTTCTGTGAGCTCTGCTGATGTCCTAGTATCCCTCTGTTCTTTTAGTTCCGGTAAAGATTTATCATCAGCCAGTCCAAGAGGATGAAGCTAGAACAGCAGCTCTCTGATGCTTTGGGGTACTTTCTCCCTATCTCTCCCTCTCATGCACTTTAGGTGATTCCAGAGCTGGAATCAGTTTGAATTCTCTGCCCAGTGTTGATAAGTCTTGATCTTGATTGGAAAAAATGTCCATAAACTTGTAATGTGCTAGCAGTTTCTTCCTGTGACACTGGAATTGTGTTTGGTTTCCCCCTTCTCTTACTTTTCTAACTGTGATGAGCTGCCATCTGTCATGTTGTCTTTAGTGAGTTTCTACTCAGTGGTCCTCAGCTTGCAATGAAAATGAATATGTAGCTTACCTGAGAAGTACCTGTCAGGCTCTAATACTTTTTTTTTTTGTTTACGTAAGTGTATTCATATTGGCCTTGAGTATTTGGTTTATCTGTGTCTGCCTCAGCAGACAGATTGACCACTTGAGCACATCCACTCTGAAAATTACCTCATCACTTGGGAAATCTTCAGGAGCAGTCAGTGCTGTAAATAGCGTAGGGGGGATGGTGAAAAGAGCTCTGCAAGTCACATAAAAAATGGTAACAAGGCTACAAAAACATGTTCATGCAGCCTCGAGATGTACAATATGTTGAAGAAAGTTAGCAGTAATGTGTTTTCAATAGGACAGCTTTATGTACATATGGAAGCTTACTAAATTTTGTAGTGTAGCGATGAAACAGACATGTACAGGCTTGCAGGGACTTACCAGATGAAGTAAAAGTATTAATGGAAGTGTTTATCACTTTGTTATTAGAAGACTTCATGTACTTTCTTCAATTTTTTGGGGGGTAATTGTCTCATTTAATGGAATCACAGAATGGTTGAGGTGATACATATGGAGACATCAACCAGATAAATTTTGAATGTGCAACACTTAGGTGTTAGTGGTACTTCTGAGGAATGGCACTTTCAAACCTTATTTGACTGTTTCCATATATACATGGAAGTTTGTGGATTCCTTAGATCAACCCTAAGCTTCTTTTTTTTAGTAGTTAGGAACATAGCCTTTCCAATTATCTTTATTTGTTTTCAGTTTCAGTTCGTCATTGGCTGCTGCAGTTTTAAGCTTTTTTAGAAGAGTTCTGTTGTCTCCTACACTGTGTTTGTACCAAAGGTTTATTTGTAAGTTCAGTTGTGACATTATCAGTTGAGACACATCTCTTAAGAGTTTTCTTATCACTAAGTGCTGGTGAGATTCAGTGCACATATCTTCAGGTGCTTTGCTTTTAATTAACAACCCATTTCAAACTTCTGCCTTTCTTATGGGTGAATTGCATTGTGGCTCGCTGAGTCCATCATTAAGGGGTTCTGGACTATTAAGCACTTCTTGTTTCTCACTTTATGGAATGTTGGGTTTTGTGGCTGGGAGGGCATATGACAGATGGCTTTAACTCAGTTTAAATCATAACAATACACAAGTTACTGCATCTTATCCAGTATGTTATCTTTTCTGGTTATGTCACTTCCTTGTCAATAATTTTTGAAATCTCACCAGTCAGTCTTGATTTTTGTCTGACACTGTAGATTAGGTAGTATTAAAAGAGGTCGATATATTGATCCATTGCACTAATTTGATGGAAGAACCGTACCTATACTGTGTTTTTCTTGTGCAGCATTAATCCTTAAGTAGTCTTAAGAGCTCTCTAAACCCTGTCTCCAACCTATATGCATCATGTGAATTTACTTTTTTGAGTTTTAGATAGTAGAAAATAATCCCCCCTATAAAACATGTAAGGGGAAAATACAAGTAATGTTTGGTTTTACACATGCTTCATAAATGATGCCAAGGTCTATCTGCTTTCTTCACAATGGTGGACCCTTGCAAGCACCACTGTCAGCACTGCTTTGCTGCATTGTAAGTAGTCATGACTCCTATCACAGTACAGTTCACTTCTTAAAGGCAAAATTAGATTATTTTTTCTTTGGAAACCTCACTTTTTATTTTTTTCGAATGTAACTACAAAAAGAGATTAGACAGATTGTAAATCTTACTGAAGGTATGAATATCACATTTCTGCATAACTCTTAACTGCATATTTTCCTAAGGAGCCACCAATTCCTTTATTCTTTTATCAAATACCTCTCTGGAAGTTACTTCCATCACTCTTTAAACTGGCTAGCATTTTGAGCTAGAAAAAGAGGAAAGAAAATGTTATGAAAATGAAGACTCTGAAGAAATTACTAGTTGGTAGGATGTCCACCAATAACATGTTATTCCTATCCTTCCATACTGGTATCTTCAGTCACTGGAGATACTGTTTAATTATCAGAATGCTGATTGCACTTGGTAATGCCAAATTCTAATGATGCCAAATTTATACAGTTGAAGAGTGAGAAATGTGAGTTAATGATCTGTATAATAGGACGATGGGATTTGAGTTTGTTATGAGGTGCTGGAAAAGCAGAAATCTCTGACTCAAATCTGATATTCTGTGTAGTCAGGTGGGGTTTATTAGCAGGGGTAGAAGATGAGTTGAAGTTACTGTGTAGTAAAGGGAGTTAGGAGAGGGAAAAGAGGGTTCCTGTAAGAAAAAGCAATAATGAATAACTAAGTTCAGAAAAAAGCTTACATGGAGATCTATACTGCAGTCATTTAAGTTAGCCATAAGGCAAAACACAGGAATTCTGGGAAGTTTCTGTTAGTTTCTATGTTAGAAACAGGGTTAAAGCAACATCTGCTTAGAGCTACACAGTGCTTAGCAGGGAAGGAGTTTGTATTTTTGGCCTAAAGCATGTAAAAACAATCAAATGCAATCAACATGGAACAGAGGAGTGCCTGTGGACTAATATTTGAAGATCCTCTTGCACAAAGATTTGTGTAATACATTCTCAGTCCAATGGGCAAATGAGAAGAGCAAGCAAACAGCCTTGCCCCTCACTTTAGAGGTTTTCAGCATGTTAGGATTTTTTTTTTCCTTTCGTTCTGTACACAGGCAAAGCCTTTATATAATATTCTTTTGGAAATTAAAAGAAGACAAGACAGTTATTGAGCTGTATCTGACCTGAATAGTAGACGGATGACCTTTTTTTCTGTGGTCATTCTTACTCACAGAGAACCAAAGTCCTGTATGGTGAGTACAGTGCAAAAATACAGGCACCTAGTGATTCTGTAGCATGAGCAAATGGGGTCATCTCCGTGCTAAAAGGCCAGCACCACATCTGGCTTAGGATCCTACCAATTGAAAGTTGTCTTCCCATAAGGAGGTATCTGCAGAACAATGCTGTATTTAGCACTTCATAGAAGGGATGTTTGGCTCAAACAGGGTGAAATCTGTGGAAAATTTTAACTGAATCAGTAAAAATTGTGGCAGATTTAACATAGAAGTTTCAGGTTTGAGTTGAATTAGTTGTGCACTCAAGTATCCGTGCCCAGAGGATTTAAAAGAGTTTTTCAGCTGTCTGTAGCTTGCATAACTGCCAGCTACTGCAAAGATCAAAGCATGGAATGGAAGGACAGTAGGTAGATGTGCCATCCTAGATTACCTTGTTCTATAATCTACAATGAGGCATCAGTATGAATTTATAGTTTGCAACAGATGCAACAGGCAGGACTCATTGAGCAGTTTTAATTTATGAAAAACTATATGAATTTTACTCAGACCCGACATTCTTAAATTTCAGAAGAAAGAAGTACTTTCTGAAATTAATAATTCACATATGAATTAATATATGAATGCTTACATATTCATACATATTTATATGAATATAAAATTAATGTAATGATTAATCTGTCAGTTGCCCCTTAGAGATGAGTGGCTCTGGTGCCAGAACAATTCTCAGTAGAGTGCTCTAGTGCAGTGCTCATACAATCATAGAATCAACTAGGTTGGAAAAGACCTTTAAGATCATCAAGTCCAACCATTAGCCCAGGACTGCCAAGACCACCACTAAACCGAGTCACTGGGGGCCTCACCTACACGTTTTTGAACACTTTCAGGGACAGTGAATGCACCACTTCCCTGGGCAGCCTGTTCCAATGCCTGGTCACCTTCTCTGTGAAGAAATTTTTCCTAATATCCAATCTAAACCCCTCTAGCACAGCTTGGGGCTGTTACCTTTTGTCCTATCACTTGTTACGTGAGGGTTTCCCAAACTGGGGGTACCTCACAGGTAGCTGAGAGAGCTAGCAGGAGACCACAGAGGGGACCTGGCTGGTGCAGAAGCAAGGGCAGTCAAGCCTCCTCCCTGTATAAAGTCATCCCATAGGGAGTGCCAGCAACCAGGAGTGCTGCCAGCAGGGTGAGCAAGCAGACTTTCAGGCGTTATCAAGGGCATGGCGCAACAGTTTGTGCAGCAGGATGTCGGGAAGGGCACTGAAGCCCTACCAGCTTGACCAGGGAGCAGGGTTATCCACCTGGCAGGAAGCAAACATTTGCAAAGACAAGTAATGTTTTATGTCAGATCAGTAGGTGCACCTAGAAGAAGAGATGCTTCTGTGCAGAAGTTCTTCACCCAGTGATGTATTTTTTCATTCCTAATAAAGCATGTTGCATGTCCATATGAATCTTACCTAGTTCATCACAGTTCCAGTAATGTTAAGCCAAGGAAATATCCATGTAGAACTGTATTGGAAACATAACTTCAACAATGTTCGTATGTTGTCTTTCCTTTTTGCTTCCAACACATGCAAATTGAGAATAGTGTCAGGTTAAATCAGTTGAGTACATTCACAAATTCAGGGGATCAGCTATATGAGGAAAATGAAGCACTGTCAAGTTTTTGCTGTGTTTGCTACTATCTGTATGCACTGAGGTTTTTCTTGTTTTATGATGACATTTCATCCAGAAAAAACAGGTGTTGGTCGCTGTTCTTTGCTGTTGAGGCATGTGGCTCATTCTGTTACATCCTGCTACCTTGATAGCTGAGGGGAAGGTGTTGATTAAGTTTAGATTAGTCACTGGGTTTGTAAGTATCACTGTGCTCATTGCTGTCTTACCAGGAAAGGATTCTGAGGTATTTAGATACCCAGGGGTAAGGAGTGAACAGATTATATACTGACTTTAATGGATGAGTAATGATCAGTTTCAATCTAATATGTGATGGGCAGCTCTGCTATGATAAATACAAAGTCTGCCCCTTTGCTACCAGTTCAGCCTGTTGGATATATTACGCTTGAACAAGTAAGAATTACAAGCCATTCCTTCTATTGTAGGTATTAGTTCCTTAAACATGTCTTCAAATGTTGTAGCTGTATGGAACAGTTATTTAGCTATTTTTAAACAGAAGAATCTGGGGGAGGAAGAAGAGGTGTGAAAGGACTCAGATTTTTTAGGGAAAAAGTATTCTGTAAAACAAGTTATTACTGGAAAACCTTCTAAACCAAAAATTAAATCTTCCCTCCTGAGCAAATTTCGCCAGAGAAGACAAAAGCACTTTAAATGGCACATTTAAATTCTGTAATCGAATGTAAGAGATCAGATCAGATCCTTCCTTGAAAGTACATTGTAACCAGCAGTTTAAGTAAAAATTTGGTATAGCAGCCTGGCTCAGTAATTCATGCAAAGAGTTCTGCAAAGAGTTTATGAAACCATAGCTCTCCAGAAGATTTATCTTGAAGGACAGGTATTTTGTCACTACAATTGACCAGATTTTTCATCATGTATAAGGATTGTTGTCTTGTTTTTTGAAACCTTATTGTGTGCTAGCGTTTCTTGTGTTTTCTTCCTACAAGTCTTTGTCTCATTCCTTGGTGCATTTTTTAGCTGCAGAATGAGATGAGAAGCTACTGGTGTTCTCAGACAGATAATAGGGAAGCACAGAGTGGCATATCCATCAAATACGTAAATTATGAATGTATTTTCCTAGTGATTTTTCATGCTTGTTTATAATTGGGAAAAAAAGGAAGAAGACAAGAGTAGTTCATGTGGCCTTAAGTCTTGCTGCAACATGGGGTTTAACAGAAACTAGACAGAAATGTATTTGTGAAGCTTTAGTTGACAACTCTTGGCAGCTGTTCTGTGAGGAAAATAGTGAAAGTTTTAAAACATTTTCTTCAATTATCAAAGGCCTTTGTTGAGTAGATTCAACACAGATGTCCCAAGGCAGCATCTCTGAGAAGTGCTCATTGTCTCTGGCTTTCTGACTTCAAAACTGAACACTTCAGCCTCCAGGGCCTGGTGTCTCCCTCCTTCTGTTTCTGGGAGGCAGATTTCACTTGCCTCCTTACCTTTTCTGTTCAGTTCCCCTTGTAGGTCTCTGTTGCCTTACATCTATTTGCTATTCCCTTCATGCCAGTAGTCATAGTCAACAGACACCTTTGCTTAATTACAGTGATTCAGAAGTTGCATTACTTGTATGACTTTGCTGGATTAGATACCCTGTGGGACAAAGTTCCTGATCTGAGGAGTTCAGATGCAAAGATGATAAGTGTGTTGTGAATACCTAAGCTACAGAGCAGGACAGATCTAAATTGGATGGATGCAGTGCAAACAAAAGACGGAGCAGAGGAATAGCACCCGTAGTGGAAGGCTGTACTACCAGGGCACACTCTCAATCTGCCAAGACATTTTTTTTCTAAGTATAAATTGGCTCTCTATCTGTAAGCTTTTTGATTCAAGTCAGCCTCAAACCCACGCCTGCATCTTTTCTATTTAGGCAGTGCATGGAAGAAATAAAATATTAATTCGTTACTAATTCATTAATTCATTTATAGGTCATCTGATCACAGGGCTGTTAGCTCTTTGCTAAACTAAAGTTATAAGTTTAGTTCTGAATTCAGAAAAAATTCTGTAACAGGATTTTGGGCCAATTTAGATGAAAAAGTTATTGGTGGTATATGTTCTTAGATTAAAATGTTTGGATGGGTTTTGTGGGAATGAGTTTTGCATGAAAGTATCGAACTTCTACACAAAAATTGATTTTTTTTTTTTTTTCCTCTAAGGAGTTGAAAACATTAAAGTCTTACTCATATGCACTGACATTCAGTATTAATTTTATGCCCCACTTCATTGCTTTCTTCAGGGCAAAACTAACATTCATTTGCTGATCAGTGATACACAGTCAACACAAGGTGTATGTCTGCCAATTAAATAACAAGCACATTAGGGTTTTAGTTTATTTTGGTTTTAATTGGTGCTGGCAGTAGCTCCTGCTTGCTAGTCACATGAGGGTACTTTGCAAACTGCTCTGGTGGGCCAGCACCGCTCAGTGTGTACTTGGAGGCAACAGGTCAGGATTTTTTGAAAATGAAGAATGGCCTCTTCCCTCCATGATTGGACGTAAACAGTATGGTGAGTTTTTCCCAGACCTTATAGTAAAATCTAAGGTGCACGTTTATCCCACCTCAGCTAGGTATCTTTGTTTGAAGTGAGGTCACGTCTCCCAGAAGCTGAGGAAGAGGAGAAGAGGAAGAGTGAGAGAGAGACAGATGAGTTCAGAGAGCAGTTCACCTCTACATATAAGTGAATTGTTTCCTGGAGATGCTTGTCCTCCATGGGTCAGAGAGGCTGTGTCGAAGTTGGCTGGCATGGTTACAGCTCCTACTTTATGTGTGTGCTTCGGGTATTGGAAATGGGGCTTAAGAATCTGTTTCTGAGCCTCTGTCCTAAGACAATTCCTTTCCAACAAGGCTGCTAGCTCAGCCCTGCACTGCTCTGCCTCACCACCTTGCAGATCAGGGAGAGCTTTCCCAGGAGCCTTGAGCTCCTATTGGCACATACTGCATGCTGCCATATAGAACTTGTAGAGGATGACCCTCTCATGGCTGGAAACCCAGATATAGAAGGTGGCATGGACTTCTTTTTCTCCTTGACTAAGAGCGTTTCAGATACTTTATGCCAGTTTGCGTTACTACCTCAGTGGCAACTTGACCTCACCAAGGTAGCATCAATTTGGCTTTATGATCCCTTATGCTATTAAGCCTTCATAAGAGATTGAAAAGATGCTAAACTCCATTTAGTATGCCTATTGCATACTTTGTTGAAGCATGTAACTGGCTTCCACACCAGGATTTGATGGTGGCTTCTTTTTTGGCTGCTTGATTTTATTATTTAAATCTTTATGTAATGGTCAAAAGCAGGAACCATAATGGTTGGTACAATTTCAAAAATGTACATAAATTCTGAATAACTTGTTTGCACAAATCCTTGGTTTATGTTTGTAAATACTCATATGCAGTTGTAAAGCTGTAAGACTTCGGAGGTAAGGCTATACTTGATGCAGTGCAAGTGATTCTTCTGAGGTTTAGGAAGGAAACTATAGGATACTTAAGATAAGTATTGCTCCAATGTGCCATTTTATTCTAGAGATTGTTGTTTGGTTCAGGTTTGTACTAATTAAGTTAAATATCATATATGCTGATCTGGACTCTATTTTGGTAGTCCAGCGCTTGTTTAGATGAGGCCTACTAGCTTTCTCTCCTCATTTAAAATACATAGTTTACTTACAATGGACTTGCTGCAGTGAATGGATTTACTTTTGATACCCCATTTGTTAAAATGGGGACCTCTTCTCTTGTAGGAGGCATATTTATGCCCTCAAAGCATAGTATTTCAATGTTTACACGTATCTATTCGGTATTTCATTGCTCCTGTTGGTCAAGAGGAATGATGAACTATGCATCTCTCATAATATGTATTGATCTTCTTTGAGATGATTTAAACGTCTATCAATACTCTGTTCTGGCCTCCTTATAAGATAAAATGCTGTATCTTCTCTCCATTTGCAATTCTTATTGTGGCATGAAATCCTCTCACTATTCTTTTCATTCTCCTTAGCAATATTTCAAAAATACCCATCTATTTTAGCAGTTAATCAATTAATAGAAAATTAATGCACTGGATTTAGGTTGTTTTTCTGGTGTTAACTTCATTGTTATTGCCCAAGTTCTCTTTTGTTGTGTGCAGTTTCACAACAACTTATTTTCTGGTTTTCAACAGTAGGACTCAGTCAGTCTCTTTGGTACTGTTAGTCCAAGGAAGAGACCAGAATAAAGTGTTGATAAATTTTACTTTTCTGTAACTGCAGTATAGCATATTAATGGATTAACTATGATCAAGATTTTGAATGTAATGATGAGCTTTTATCATTCTGTTTCAAACACCTAACTTTCAGTTAGCCTCCAATTTTCTCTGCTGTTAATTTGGGAATCATGCCTGGATGACTGCATTCATAACTGCATTGTGTAAACTGTGTAAATACCCACAATAGCAAAGGAGTCTGACCTTCAGCTCTGCCCAGCAGCTACAAGGATACTTAGTTTCCTGCATTGTTCTTTGTAGGATATTGTTCACTTGGATATGTTTTCACTGTTTCGGAATCTTTTTTTACATAATTGATTACAGTGCCTTGATGTAAATTGAATTTCCTGTGTGGATGTTTTAAAGCCTCTGGAACCTGATAAGCTTTTGTAACAAAAGAAGAAATGTTTCATGTGGCTTGAAATCCTCCTTGCGTAAAGGAGCATTTCATTAGTCACTATGTGCTCCGCTAAGCTCTGCTGGCACAGTGACACCTGAATCCCGTAGTCTTACCAGCTTTTTGTCCTTGCCTCAGGGTAAGAGATTCAAGAAAGTTGTTTTGTTGTTCAGCAACAGAAGATATTGCTCAGCCAATGCATTAAAATAACTTAAAAGTTCCTCTCTTCTTGGAGAGAGCTATGCATAAACTATAAAAGGTATGCCGCTCTCTGTGGGGCTCATTGGGTATAGTTGTTTAAAAAACTTAAACTAGCAAGCCATTGACAACCTAAGTTGATACAACAAAAATGGGGGTAGATGAAAAAGTATTAAACACATCTCTTATTAAAACTCAGGAAAAAAATAGCTTAAGCTTCAAGATCTGGCACAAACAAGCTGCAATCTCCTGGCTGGTTTAGTGTTTCCAGCAACAGTGGCAATCAACAGTTAAGGAGGAAAGCAGACATGCATGGAACAAGAACATCTTCCACCCCTGTCACTTTAAAATATTCCTATTTCTGTGTCTGATCTGCAGCCATGAAGTGGAAGGTGTGCATATTTTAGAGCAGTGGAGAGGAACTGTAGTTATGTTCTTGCAAGGGCTGTGAACATTATGTTTTTCTTATCTTCCCAGGAGTCTGATTTTCTTAAACATTCTCAACTGCAATAGCAAAACTCAGTCATAGAAACTCGCCCTTCCCTTTCCTTTTCTTTAAAATCTGAGACAGCCGAGGAAAAGAAATGGAGAAGTTACGGGTGTTGGTCAACAGCCTGCTGAACATGAGCTAGCAGTGTGCCCAGGTGGTCAAGGCCAAAGGAAATCTTATGAAGAGCAGCTGAGGAACTGGGGTTGTTTAGTCTGTAGAAAAGGAGGCTCAGGGGAGACCTTATTGCTCTCTACAACTACTTGAAAGTAGGTTGTAGCAAAGTGGGTGTCAGTCTCTTCTCCCAGGTAACAAGCAATAGAATGATTCCTCCCTGTGAGGGTGGTGAGGCATTGGAATGGGTTACCTAGAGAAGCTTTGGATGCCCCATCCCTGGCAGTGTTCAAGGCCAGGTTGGATGGGGCTTTGAGCAACCTGGTCCAGTGGAAGGTGTTCCTGCCCATGGTAGGAGGGTTGGAAATAGATGATCTTTTAAGGTCCCTTCCAGTCCAAACCATTCTATTGTTCTGTGATTCTGTGATCAGAGGAAATGGCCCCAAGTTGTGCCAAGGGAGGTTTAGATTGGATATTAGGAAAAAATTTTTTCACTGAAAAGATAGATAATCAAACATTGGAACTGACTTTACAGGGAAGTGGTGGAATCCCCATCCCTGGAGGTTTTTAAGAGACGTTTAGATGTGTCACTTAGGGACATGGTGACAGTCAGCAGGTACAGAGATGAGGAAGTTGGGGTCCTGAGCCCATGGGTGCCTTTGTGACCATATTTGACCAGATCAGGTTTGGCTAGGGTATAAATGGAGTCCTACCAGAGAGCTCTTTGGAGTCGGTCCTCCTCAGAGCAGCAGGCCTGCAGTCAGGATAGGATGCCATCCAAGGTAACTTCTCAAGGTTGAGAGCCTTCCCTCTTTAGATGGGCGATTGTGCATTTTGGCTCATTTGCCAAAAAGTTTAAGATTCAGCAGCATAGTGATGAATCTATGTGACATCCTGAATCTGTAGTTGATGTTGGTAGAACTTTAATTGAACAATAAATTTTGTTTAGTCTCAATTTATTTCTTCCATGGCAAGGTGTGATGGTCTTACTTCTGCTCTGTAGAGAATATTCTGCAAATCAGGAAAAATGGAGATGGTGAAACTCCTTATATCTGCTGTTCAGATGAGAACTTGTTACAGCCTGGCTCTGGCCACCCAGAGAAAAGTAACACAAGCAGCAGACATGAGAGAGGAATAACGCTGATTGCACTTCCTTTACACATTCTGGGGCCTCTTTGCTGTCCAGAAAGTTTCAAAGACACTTCTGTTGGGAGGTAGAAGTTCTTACTTCTCGGTAATAATCACAGAAAGCTTGGATTTGAATAAGAACAGAAATCTCAGGGATTTATCTTGTATACTTTTTTTGGAGTAAATCTCCGTGAGCTAAGTATCAGTATAATCTTCTATAAAATAGGAAAGGATAGACAACAATTGTATGTCTACTGTTTGAGGCATCCAGGACACCAAACCTCTCTGTAAGTCATGTAAGCAAAGAACAGCTCTGAGAAGACAGTATTGCCTAAAGCCCTGGTCTAACTTGGAACTCAAATGTTTCTTCTCAGCAATTCCTTCCTCTGCTTTTTTGATTACTATTTTTTTTTTCCAGTCTTTACTTTTTTGTAGGATGTGGCGGGTAAGCAAATAGTGTTTGCAGGAGGTAAAATTTCTGCACAAATCCTCCTTATTTATCTATTTATTTGGTTATTCATAAATCCAAAGCAGAACGCAAAATTAAACATTATTATATTGCTGTTTGGAGAAGTTTCTCTCTAATTGACTGATAATGAATGTTGAGTCACTAGCTTTCAAATGTTAGTGAAAGTATTCTCTAACAGAAGTTCAGTGAGAAGGAAGCAAAAATTGAAAGTTTGGAGAAAAAGAGTAAAGGGGATATGGAGGTTGGTAGCTGCCTGTATATTTTTCTTATTCTTTCTCTGAAATGGCACATCATGAGTTGTCAGATTTATAATGTAGTGACTTTTCAAGCTTACCATGTAGCCCATTGGACACAATCATAATAACTCCATTAAAATATAAGGAAGTATATTTTTCTTAGATGTACAATTATGGATTTATTCAGATTTAATGTATACCTGAGATGGCAGGAAACCCTGAAGTCAGATTTTATTGCTGATATTTTTCCACTTGTAGTCATGAATGGTACTTGGTTTTATTGTCAAGGAAAAAAGAAACAGTATTCCAATGGCACATTGTGGAAAGGGACAACAAAATCTGTGCAGTTGCTCCTCTGTACAATTCATTGAAAGGTTGCCAAAGGCTTCAGGAAAGTAGTTATTTAAGCTTTCATCAGAGAGTTTTAAAAGGTTTGCCTGCTTGTGTTTTGACAAATGAGGGAGAGGGAAAGATGCAGATCAAATGTGCAGCCGGTCTCACTCATTTTGGGATAGTACTCCTAAAGCTGGTGGCTAAGCGGATACAACAGCTTCCTCGTGTCAACTTGAGTCTTCATCTAGCAGCACAGTCTTTGCTGCAAGGATTTCTTCTTGTGTTGAAAAGTAGCCAAGCACATTTCCACTGGGCAGCTGGCATTAAAATTGTTGTTTCTTAATTATTGACTCAACCCCATTTGTCTATTTTAAAAAAAAATCTAAATAAAAGACTTCAGGGCCTGACTTCAGGGCCTAACTTAATCTCATTTAGGCAATCCATACTACCCTCAGCCTGAAAATTGCACAAAGCACAGCCCCAAATGGAACTGAGTAGGGTAAATGTTGAAGGCAGGGATTACCTTTCAAGGCAGATGACATTCAGAGGCATGGTCTGTGTGAAAGTATGAGCACATGACAGAATTCAGAGGACTTTTTCCCACTGTGCAGCAGGCATCCTCAAAGCATACTGGCAGTGTGCTTTCCCTGTTTTACCACACAGGACAAAAGCAGCTATTCAGTTTAGAGACCTCGGCCTACTGATAATAATTTGAACTGAAACAGACTACCTAAATCTGTTCTGGGAATCAGAGTGGATGCTGCAGGTCATTGCTATGACCTGAATGTACGCTTCCTGCCATGAGTCCAGGTTTTTCCCTGTTTTTGATTTTACCCCCTCACTACAAATTCCTGTGTAGCAGGAGGAGTCAATTATATCCTTGTTCATGAAGCTACCAACCAGTAAAATCAATTTTTTCACAGCTGTTCAGATAGGAGATGAGAAAAAGAAAAAAGACTTAATACACAATATTTTTGTACACATAATGAACATAAACCAAGACAAAAATGTACATAAGCCAAGACAAAACCAACACCAACTATGTTCATGGAGTATCTAGCTTCAGTGCAAGAAAAGAATGATATTTTCTGTTGTGCCATCTGGGAAGTATGATTCCGTATGATGAAGCTCATTCTGCTTTTGCTATCATTCACCAACAGCGTATGGCTTCATTGCTTTAGTCACTAGGTTACTCATCTTGTCTTTCATGCAAGAAACTGATTTAATATTTTTTGCATGTTTTGTATATTGCTTTATATAGCCTTCAGTTTGTTTTTGGCTTCACTTTAAATTCACATGCTCGTTCTCAAGACAGCGGTGAGAAAAGAATGGCTACCCAACAAGAATCAGTGGATACAAATCAAAATTCAGTTTTCATCATAACTGTACTTCCATGTGCTTTTCCATGGTGAGGTACATTCTGAATTTTGAATCAGGAAAGTACTTGCGTGTCTCCAGCCAAATGAGAGCTAAAATCAGCTGAACACCTTCTGATATCTGTTAATTTCACTTCATAGAAAACATCAGTTTTGAAGTGATTACCTGCATTTTTTTCCACAGGGTACAAGAATAATCCTGGGTAAACCTGGCAGATTGAAGCCTAAGAAGAAAGGTTGATCTTTCCCTAATCTCCACTGAGATGGAAACCTCTAAGAGCTTTCAGGCTTTACTAGGAAAACAGGCTGGCATAGTCCAAGAGGCACACTGAAATACTGAAAGGTTGATTTATGGGTCTTGAAACACCTGTTAAAGCCAACTATTTTAGAAGATGGAGAAAATGTACAATTTTGTCCTGGTTTCAGCTGGGATAGAGTTAATTTTCTACTTAGTAGCTGCTGCAGTGCTGTGTTTTGGCTTTCGTCTGAGAACAATGCTGATAACACACCAATGTTTTAGCTGTTTCTCAGTAGCGCTTACCCTGATCAAGGACTTTTCAGTTTCCCTTGATCTGCCAGTGAGGAAGGGCACAAGAAGTCAGGAGGGAGAGATACAGGACACCTGACTCAAACTAGCCGAAGGGGTATTCCATACCATAGAATGACATACTCATTATAGAAACTGGGGGGAGTTATATGGGAGGGGTTGGTGGCTGCTTGGGGAAGGGTCGCATATCAGCCAGCAGGTGGTGAGCAGTTAGAGTGTGCATCACTTGGTTTTTTTTTTGTTGTTTTGTTTCATTCCTCTCTGTTTATTTGTATTGTTATTATATTTTAATTTATTTCAATTATTAGAGTTTTCTTCTCTCAACCCACAGGTTTTTACCTTTTTTCCAATTCTCCTCCCCATGCCACTGGGATAGGGAAGGAGTGAGTGAGTGGCTGCATAGTACTTAGTTGCCAACTGGGGTTAAAACATGACAGATTTATGATTATACTGGAGAAATACAGACAAGCCAACTACTCTCCATGTATAATGATAGAAACATTATACCTGGTGGCACAGATTTGTTGTCCATATGTGAGAAATTTTAGGCCAGGAAAGCTTGGTTTTGACTTTTTTCTGAAAGGAAAGTTTTGCTTAGGAGGCCTCCCTGACCCCCCTTCATTACTGTACTGCTGTTAAGAAATAAAACACTCTGAAGGTGGGCACACCTTCAGAACTAGTTTGGTTCATAAGGCCTGGGTGACACACACATCTGGTTGGGAAATTGGTCATGAGAAGGACTAGCAAAGAAAGCAGTTAGTAGCAGGGGCTAACATCAAGCCAATAAGGTGAGGGATTTTCGTCACTAAACACAGCTGATATGTGGGTAAGTTACTCAAGCTGGTCAGAGGGAAAGAACAGGCAGAACACCACACAGTCGAATTGAGCAGACTCTAGTGGGACCTCTTAACCCGATAGCATGAACCCAGAGTACACTGTATTTAATGTCATTAACACAGTCATCTAGGCTCTTGAGAGCCTGAGATTCAGTAATGGCTTACTACTAGTGACTAGCATTTTGACACAGAGCCAAACCACATTAGTGCTCAAACTGCGCTCGCCTACGCTCCCTAGCGGTGACGAGAGGTACTGCAAAAGGCAGATACCGATGAGTTTACACGGAAGTGGTCACTAGTCGTTAAACTACGTAGTTACGTACAGCTAAGGGAGAAGGGCTTGTCTGATAATATGATTCTCCCCCTGTATTCTGAAAGGTATTTCGCTTTTCAGAGAATATGCACATTTGTCAAAATGTCATATCATTATGCTTTCTTCCCTCCCTCCCCCCATATGTACATACATATATTTAAATATTTTATTTGCTTGGTTTTAGTTTATTTTTTGTGAAGTACAAAATACTGTTTACTGCGTGGCCAGACTGTAGTTTCTATTATTTGTGTTCTGGACAGTGACTAGGTTACTAGTTCTAGCAAAACTGAAAAACTGTGTTCTGTCAATAAGCGCCTGGCAGCAAAGTTTTTGTGGAAAAAACCCAAACCAACCAAAACAAAGGTATAGCAGTGTGAGTGTTCATCTAATCTAGTGGGCAGCAGTAATTTGCTGAGTGTTACCTATCTTTTGAAATTAAAATGACTAATAGTTTCTAGCCAATAGGTGAAAAATTCAGGTATTGCAAGTAACTCAGAATGTGCACACAAGGTTCAATTTCAGTATTTTGATAGTGAACTTGCACTTCACTCTGGAATGGTAAAAAAAAGTCTGTGTTAGGGAATTTTTCTTGCAGATCTCTTTGACAAGTACTCACGTATCCCCAGGAGTGTTCATCTGATACTTGCTGTTACAAAATACAATAAAAATTTCTAGTAAAAGAAGAATTTTTCTATTTTTAAATAGAAAAATTTGTTGGCAGTAGTTGAACATAGTATATATTGAACATAGTCTATATTTTTTTTGTTCATCTGATGATTTATTAAATCCATTTTTTACAATTCTAACAGAAGTTGCTGCTTTGTTATTGACTAGAAAGGACACTTCAAACTTATTCTCTTCAAAGAATAATTGTTATGTAAAGCACTTTGCCAAAACTTTACAGGTGCAGTGAAAGCAAGTGCAGCCTTGCTGGAATAAATAACTGTTGTCTGTGCTGATGAACTTCATAGGTAACCATTCTCTAGTCTTTCCCATTTTAGATTCCCCCTCCAGCCCTTCCAAAGAATTTTCACATATCCTTTGAATTGGAAGTCAACAGCAAAGTCAATTTATCTGCTGTTATTTTTGCATTATGGATCACCCATTTAATCACCAACAATGTCTTCCATGAAGAGCTTACAGTAATTTCACTGGAGGGTGCTACTTCAGGGTTGGGTTTTTTTTTATTACTGAACTTTCTAAGAGATAAAGCTTATGCTTCAGTTTTATGATAGGCATGTATGTTTATTGTGTGAATCTGTGTGTTGATTCATTGGCTTGACAGAAATAGATGTGTTAAAATATATATATATTTTTTTTTTTACTGCAGTCCTTAAATATTTGAACCTATTGGTATCTTCTACAGCCATGAGTAGTAACCAGGATTCATTATTTTCAGAATTGCTTGTTTTAAAGCTACTGTGAATTTTACTTCATTGTCAAGGTTGAGAATAGGAACTATGTCAATATGGTGACAATGCTGTGATCAAGGTACGACAATAAGAACTCCAGGAACTGTGACAGCTTTCAACTAACTAATATTTTGAACTATTCTTCAAGACTGTTCCATGTTTTGAAAGTTATCACTGAGTATTTGAGTGCCACATATCATGGGATATCATTTCAGATGAATGAGTAAACCTTTTCCTCTGTTCCAGTTCTTCAGCGCCCTTCTGTGGAAAGTTGCTCCTGCAATTCAGGTGCAACTGGCTGGCTTCAGTGGGAGTTTGAGTAAAGCAGGGTGCTGGGTTTAGGATTTGAATATTTTGATGATGTAAAGGTCAGAATACTCAATGAAAATAACTTCACTAGACACCAATAATTTTCTAGACTTTCTGGGCGAGCAGACTAGTGTACTTACGTAAGGTATTTCATTGAAAATCCCATACAGTATACTGCAGCAGGCAGAGTTAGCAAGAGCTGAACTATAGATAGTAACCTCTGGAGAAAAGAGTTCCATTATCTTAAACAATGAAGTTCAGAGCCAGAAAGATAAAGGCATTTTATTTTCCCTTGTTATTTTTAATCCTCTAAGCTTCAGCATCAAAAATGGGAGATAGATGTTTCTATTATATGAATGGAAAAAAAGCGCAAAAAGCTCAATGACTGTGGTGGGGTTTTTTTAATGCATGTAAGTTTCTTTGCATGAATCTGTCCTTGCAGCAAATTTTTCAGCTATGGTAATATATGTCTTCTTTAACTGAAGTCTCAGCTGACTTGTTCAAGAGTGTGATGGCTTTGGGAAAAAAAAATCCTCAAGTGGAAAAATAAATGAAGCTTTATTTTGTGTTTCAGTTGAAAAGGGTGTGACACCAACAGGTAGAAAGTGATTTACAGCAGCTGACAAGTGGAACTGTTAGTTCTGCTTTTAATCTGTATGTCTCTTTTGCATCTGGTGTTAACCCTGTGTCTATCAGTAGTTTTTATCAGTAGTCTCAACAGAAAAGCAAGAAACCAAAGTAACATCATGCCATCAAAACATAATGTGATTTGTCATACCACAGAGATCCCTGAGGGATGAGGGACTCGGGTGAAAGGCTGTCATTCTGCGGTATTCTGAGAAAGAATCTTCTGAAAGTCAGAGAAATTGCAAGGGTCACTTCTGCAAAATCAGTGTTAATGCATTGAAAGCTGCAGAAGCATCTGTTGCTTGCTGAAATCTCTCAGCTTCATGAACAACTCAATAAAAATCTCTAGTAACCAAATTCCAGATGGAAACTGGCATTAACAGATGAAAGTTGTTTGAAATTAAGATGCACTTAAACATATTTGTATAAAGATACAGATTGTCACATTTGCAAATTTGAGCTTAAATTTGTACCACTGAAAGAGTCCATCATCATTTAAAGGCATACTTTTGAAAAATGTGTAAAAGTGAATCTTAAACAAGGCTGTCTTCTTTGCATTAAAAAGACTTTGGAATAGGCAGATGTTGTATCTGTGATTCCTATTCAATTATATTCAGTAGAAAAAATACTTAGCTCCCTCTCCCACACAAAATCTAAACCAATCCTTGTAAGAAAGACAGCAGCAGACAGCAAATTTTGGTATGGGCAGCTTATTTTTCTAATCTTTTTTATTTTAAATTAATTTAATCCCATTAAAGGCTTAAGAACCTCATCAGCGTGAACTTTACAGCAGTGGAATGTTGGGGTTGTGGGTGTTTTGTTCTTTATTTGTTTTTCCCCCTACAAATGGTTCTCTGCTAGGAATAGAAAATAAATATACCTGGTGGGTAGCTGTGCTCTATAGGCAGAGGTGACAAAGGTACAGCCATGATGTGGTCGCTGAGGTTCAGAGTAATTTGTAAGTCGTAAATTCATCTATTGCATGTGGGCAGAGGTAGGTGTCCATTCTGCTTATCATAGAGATGAGTCATAGTCTGAAGATACCTATCTCTTCCGTGTTGCTTAAATGATCACTTACACCAGATTATACTGTTTAGACAGCAAAGGTTAGGTGAGAGAAATCTTCCTGCAGACAGTTGGAGAGAATAGTCAGCAGATAATGAACTCTTCTGTTGTGTAGCACTTGTAAAATTAATTAAGTATGGCCAGTGGTTTTTAAAGAAAAGTGAACAAAATTGATAAAAAGCAATGACACTTTCTTTGTTTTAAATCTAGAGAAACTTCACTAAGGCTGTGCTCACCCCAGCCACTTTTGAGAACCTAACAGGTAGATGGGAGTGTCATTGCTCTTTACTCCTCTGCATTCTAAGGAAGAAGATAAACTATGCCAGAGTGTGATTCATCTTAAGCTTTCTGAATTATTAAAAAAACAGACAGCTATTTTACAGTAAGTTAGTTAATGTTGTAATGGTAACAACTGTTGAGATGATACATAATTCCTCCATGAACAAGTGTGGTTTTTATTTCCTCCTTCTTTGCAACACCTTTCGCAGTCCACTATTAATATCATTGGTATAGCTGATAGATAGTAAACTGGATTTGGCTAGAAAGCTCTCCGTAAATTGTCAAATGAAACTTATCACTCAAATTTCACTTAAACACAACAAAGTGCTGAATTTTTTAAATGCAAAATTACAGTGCAGCAGTTCTTGAGGGTAACTAGTAATACATGGTGCAGATACATTTGAAACACTGAATGCTTTATGGTCTTCTATAGCTTTTTGAAGACTGTTCACAGCTCTAACAACTACATCAATACGCATTCATTTTGCAGTAAACTAGTGATGTTTCTGTGATGATTAAGACCAAATGTTATTGCCATAGGGATGCTGTCCTCAAAAAGACATGAATGAAAGGACTTTTTTGATGTAGCCTTTCTTTTATAGCAGTGTTTTCTCAGTGCCCAGGCAGTCTAACCGCTGTTGTCTGCCTTGTATGCCCTGCCTCAAATGACTTGAATGACACTGTGATAGAGTACACACAGTTAAGCGGCTCTTAAATAGCCACAAGGCATCATAGCTCTACTGATTTTCATACAGGAGCTCCGTGGGCAAGGCGAGTTGCAGGAGAATGGTCTGAGGTAACAGTAAGTTGTGTTGGTCTTGCTAGAAAAAGGAAGTGGCTGACATTATGGCATGTACCTTGTCTCCTGAGTTCTTGCACGAAAGAAAGGCCTTAACTTCAAGGTTCCTCTCACCACTATTTGGAAATGGCATTCCTGTCTCTCACAGCCAGGGATTCTGTGTCCATAGAAGGTGATGGGCTGTGGTCGTTCAAGACCATCTCTGAAGCTTCCTTCCTTGTGCTTCTTCATCTAGAAATCTGGGGGGAGAGAGATTAGATTAGCTGATAAATGTCAACAGTCTTATGGTTTTTTTTCCCAAAACTGTATGTTTAGAGATACCGATATGATGGTTCTGTTAGAAAGGGATAAAATTTTACTACTGAATGATCATATAGACTAATCATATAGAATAATAGAAATTATTATATCC
>WTXV02027168.1:14766-29778 GCA_009823435.2 Nymphicus hollandicus | reverse complement strand
TCATGTTAAGTTTCTCATCAACCAACACCCCCAAGTCCTTCTCTGCAGGGCTGCTCTGAATCACTTCTCTGCCCAACTTGTACCTGTTCCAAATCAGTAATGAATGACTAGAGTCTTCTGTGAGTATCGTTTGGTATCTAGTAAGGGAGTATCCTAACAACCTCAGGAGTAAGAAACCCAACTGCATTCATTTCTTATTTCTTAGAGCCAAAATCTCTCATACATGTTATGAATCTAAGATAATATTCATGCCATCATAAAATAGAATAGTAAAAACCACCCTCCAGAAATGTCCACTGATTTCTATGTAGGTGAGTATATCTTGAAACTTGCAGGTCATAGGTCTCTGGTCTAAAATGACATGATGAATCCCATGGCAGTGGCTTACACAGAGTGAAGAGGGGCTCCAAATTATGGTTTAGTGAATTGCATGCTAAAATTAAAAATTTCTGTTTGTTCAAGTATTTAGGTCTCTGAACTGTCTGGAAACAGGCCTCCAGCAAATTTTTTCTTAGGGATTTCTGGTAAAATCCTAGTTTCAGGAAAATCAGTGGGATTTTTACCACTGCATATAATTAGGTTGGTGTGTTATCTCTGGCACAGTGGACACAGCTCAGGTGATCCCCTTTGCATGTTGGACACCTCAATGAGAGCACACCTAGACACACTCTGAACATCCCTAAACCATAGATGCACAAGAAGCTTACTGCCCGCAGAGGCACCTAGTGCTCAGATCACTAACCTCACCAGCCCTTACATCCCTCTAGGAGGGAATCAGAAATATTGCTGGTGGCTGTTGTTGTCCCTGGCAACTGTGAGTTGCTGGAGGATGCAGGGTCAAACCCTTCAGGTTTGAACCCTTCAGTACATCTCAGACTGTGTGCTTAAGGGCTCATTTCCCTTACTCTTGGATTCCAGCCTAAGGACTGCCAATGAGCTTGTCCTGGGGTGCTCTAGCTGGCAAAGGATTTAAACAAGCAGCTGTTTTGGCTTTCAGCCTAGCATGAAGCTATTTCACACAACATAGAGAATGAAATCCATGAGTAACAAATTCTCATTTCAGTTACTTTAGTTTCAGTCAAACCTTAGTTTCATATCAGATTTCCTCACTTTGCCAGTCCCTTAAGAGGATGTCTCAGCAATAGGCCTAAGATTGGAACCCTACTGAACTGCTTTAAAAAAAGATAAATAATTTTGTTTTCAGATCACCAGTTCATTACTGACTTGAAACAGTCTTGTACAAGCAATCGTACCTATTTCAAACAGCACTGTGATAGTGTCATCATCAATTAGATGGATGCACCTTAGCCGGAGCCAGAGTGATTATCACTGGTGTATAACATGGTCTTCCAGCATTACGGACACATGTTTTTCAGATATAAGCAGCAGTTGACTTCTTTCTCAAGAACAAATTTCTAATCCTTTAGGTAGTGTCAAAATAGCAATATATACTTTCTGCAGATATCTGTGGACCAAGGTGGTTCATCCTGGAGTATTTTGGACTAGTCATTTGAAATATTTTACCACCACACAGAAATTTTCCTTTAGTTGTGTCAGTAAGTTATAGCTTTTATCTTTGCGCTTATCCTAAGTGATATGATAAATCATACTGACTAGCAACTAGGCCTGTCAGTAGATATATCAGTTATATTACATGTAGACTTAAACAGACCTCAAGTAAGTGTAGAATGATACCCTTATTCCGCAGAAGCTAATGACAGACTGTACAGGGTCATAACATCAGTTCTTTCTTTCTTTTACTTTCAAATGTCAGGTTATAACTTACTGAATAATTTCTTACTACTTAAATGCCTGATATTTTTTTACTTGAATATATGGGTTTGTCCCTGAATGTTTAAGTACACATAATTTTATCTCTCCTGCATAGCAATTTTCATATCTTCAAAGGAGGCCAAGGTTTACTGACCTTCAGTATAAATATCCTTGTTCTAACATTGTTCATTGAAACTAAGTGGGTAAAGACAAAACTTTAAAGCATTTAAACAGGTTAAAAATCTCTGTCCATTGATTTAAATCTTGCTGTCAGCCTTTGTCATTCTTTCATTTCACAAGTACTCCAAATCAATTTACCAACTTAGTGAAAATCTGAATATTCATTGAAGGAATAAAGAAGCAATTAAAATAGTGGTAATTCAGAAACAAACCTCCCTGAGATATATAGGAGAAAGATTTAAGGTCTTTTGGTTTTCCGTTTCAGTTCTGATTTGGTGGAAAAGTATTTAATTACAAAAAAGTAATTATTTAAGGAAATCTCATTTCTAAGATGCTTCTGAAATCAATTCTTTATTCAGGCTTTCCCACAACAGGAAGAGCATTTACTGAGACTCTGAAAATTAACCTGACTTATTGAATTTCACCCTCTTCGTGTACTGCTGTTCATTTTTATGAGTATTCTAGTGACTGTTTTCTCTCTACCTACAGACAGCACCATTATTCCTATACAGATCCATCTACAAATAAACAAACATATTTCTTGTACAGGAGTGATTACAGTGCTTTTTTTTTTTTCAAATTTTGGGCCTTAAAAATTTTTAATCCAGAGGCAGACTCCTGCTCAGATAGTTCAAACCTCCCAAACAGAGGCTCAGTTATACTTTTGCAAACCACCTAAAACCAGCTCAGGAATTCCCAAGGCTTCAGGCCATGGACTGTAAACTACTGCTGAGGGTGATTATTTAAAAAAAATAAATAAAATCAGACACATGGTATAATATGACAATAATTTATTTTCATAAACAAATCCCAGCATCATTGGGGGTGGGCACAGTAACCAAATAAACTGAGCAAAAAGAAGAATGTACACATCTCCTTGTACAGACCTGAAAAACCTCCACAAAATTGCATGTAGGGAAAAGCAGAAAAATTCACTGTGAATCAAACTGTCAGCCTTGAATATAAAACTCAGCAAATTCAGCTTTTATTAGTAGAGTCTGCAATTCACCATTTAATAACCTGTGTGAAATGAGTGATCTCGGTACAGTGTCTGGACAATTAGTAATTCTATTTCATTTTTGAAAGGGCAAACTATCTGGAAAGTTCCCAAAAGAAAAAGAGTAGGAGTTTGAAGGCTTTTCCTGGTGCTTAAAACAGAATACCTCACATGATGATTTGGGGAACAAGTCACATGCTTCCTTTGGTTGTGTATCAAGGGGACTTCATGCATTTTTTTAAGAGCACGATACAGTGAATCACAAAATAGAAAACGATAAGAAAACATGGTGAAAATTCCAGCATGTGCTATTGAATGCGAAAGGTATGGAATGTTGCTGCTAAGTATTTTAATAAAGAAATTTATACAGTTGAATGGCAGCCAGGTTTCCTGAGCAAGCAATCATCAAAATATGCTACTTAAACTGGAAAGGCACAAATCCTTACTGTGCTACTGGCTTGAAAATATTTCCATATGTGCATTCAAGCACCAAGCAAGATGCAGGTCCTAGCACTTTTACTTTGTTTGTTTCTTCTGAACAAACACAAGAGGTTAATCAATAGAGTGGCCCAAATGTTAACAAAAAGAAATTCATTAGATGCCTACATTTGGTGAGGATTCCTGGAATAAATGCGTTCCATGACACAGGCATCTTTTCAGTCTCTGGTTAATAGAGGTTTTATAATAACAGCATGTTTTCAGGCTTGGGCCAGGAGATCACAGCTGGACAGCACCAGTTTCTAGCTCTATGAAAGGACTAATATTTGTGAAATTCCCTCTCCCGAAAAGGCAAGTCCTCAAAATAGCTATGTCTGACGTGGAAAATAGAATTTCATGGCTCCTTAAAAGGCATTTAAGCAGATTATACTCAAAATTACACAGAAGAAAGAGCAAGGTTCATTTTTAGGATAAGAATGCAGAACCAGCAATAGGATGCAATTCTCTTTACGATTAGAAACAGAGGTTGGTAGCCAGATACTGGTTTTCAGATTGCCAGAGGAGGCTTAAAACTGAATCTCCTGAGAGAGCCGTGGTGAGCTGGGTTTACGGAATGAATCATGTTCTTCATGATGACTCAGAGACTTTGAAAGAGGCCCAGTTTTTAAATGGATGCTGGGATTTGGTGGTCTTAATAAATAAGGGCTTGTTTTTAATATACAGATAGTTTCATTACACCAAGGTTATACAAGATTTTTCCTTCTGAAGTGGAATGTGTTGTGTTGTACTGTGCATACAGGAGTACGTTTTGTACTGTACTAGGCAATGAGGCATATGGGATTTATCCCCACTGATTTTTAATATATTTTTTCTTTTTTTTTTTTTTTTTTCTTTCCATTTTTAATGAATGGTATGGTCAAATGAAATGGCAAAGTTCCCTCTGAACACCAGCACAGAGAGAGGGGTGGGGGCTGAGAAAGAGCAGAGAGGAAGGATAGTATGGGGTTGGAAGAGCTTCTGGAAACTTGCATGCTGATGGCACAGTATGTGAAATTCTTTCTGTGTTTGCATTCTGGACCTGATTCCTGACTTAGTTTACTTTCCTGTCAGCTACTGAGTGCCAACTTATTGCTGCTGCTACTGCTACTAAGTGATCTCCTGCTGCTACAACGTGTATTCATACCTCCATATATTCTGTACAAACACCCCTGAATGGAATGATTTCAGTGTGTAGTTTTATAAAGTACCTTGTCCATTATCTTTAAAAGCCCAATGAATAACCCACAAAGATGAATTATAGGTTCCAGTGGCATCACAAGCATGCTTGAAGTCACCCTGCTGAGTTTTATCACATTGGGATCTCTGTGGCAGTGCACAGAAGACAGTGTGCATCACTTTAAAGCCAGACTATGAAAAGACATTCCTAGGAGTTAAAAGATATAGTTTCCAGATGGAAATTCTGAATTTCAAAGACAGAAGTTGGATTTGACTATTCCCAAATGTAAACTCATCCCTGTGGGGTTTTTTTTATTAGACAATACCGCAAACTGGACAATATGTAGTCTACTTCCTTTTTTGAGATGTGACCAAAACTTTAAATCAATTGCAATAAATTGATTCCACGAACTTTTTGCTGTTGAAACTTGGAACAAACAGTAACAGCTGGCAAGATTTTGGTGCCAGTAATTAATATTCAAAAGCCTATCCTAAATCAGCCTAGGTCTTAACAATCTTGTAGGATTACAGGAGGAATAGTCTTGAAACTTTACTTCAGCCTGGACAATTTCTCTGGCCTCCTCCCACGGAAGATAAGGAGGGTAGATGAAGTCTGTCTGCAGAAGCACCTCTTCTGATGACTAGAAGGGACATCTGTGAATATATTCCTACATGTTTACATTAAATGTAATAATACTTTTCTTTTTTTTTGCCACCCCCCCCCCCCCCCCCCCGCAGCCTTATCTTCCTGTTATTCTGAGCTGCAACAGCATATAGAGGTGTTCTTCAGTAGGTTCTCATTTTTTCACCTGAAGCAGTGCTTGAACATCTATCTGAGACTTCAAATGGCCAGAAAACCTAGATTCTTCTGCAGAGTGACCCACTGTCTGTGGAAACCCAACATGACAGGACTACAGAACAGTTTGTACACCACTGAAGAAACCAAGAAAGTGGTTGACCCACTGGGTGTCACCACCCAGAACATACCCGTGTAGCTTTGAGCAGGATAAATAGTACTCTGACAGCATTGTCACTCAGGGGACTCCAAAGTGCCCTTGCAAAGCCCCATGTTGATCAAGGAAGGAGACATTTAGCTGACTGGAAACTGGGATGATATTGTTTCCTTCCAAAGGAACTGTACAGGAAAATAAACCAGTTTTCACACTGCAGAAGTAAAGTCTGAAGTGCTTCTTTTCCCTGGTTGAAATCATAATTCCGACTTTGCAGAGAGAAAAATCAGGTCAAATCCCTGTAGTTACTATGCTACATATGATTCAACTATCTGTAAGCCAATAGCTTATATATTTGCAAAAGTGTTGTCACCATGGGAAATCAAATTCAGTCCAAAAGGTAAATCCTAAGTGCTTTTAAAATCTAAGTGGGACATTTACTAGAAAGGAATCTGTGCAGCGGTAAGTAAAAGTCATGTTTGGTTGGCTTCATATCCACTTTTGCTCTGCAGTCTTTGATGGGCTTTGTTTTCTTTAAGGTTCATTTTGAATCTTGCTGGGAGAAACTGAACAGATAATTTGTAGTATACAGGTGTTCATTTTATTTTGCCACTTTTTTTTTTTGCTTATGAGCTGCTTTTGAATTTTTTTTTTTCAATACCTATGCATTTCACTTGCTTACTTAGTTATAATTCACAAGAACTAGTCAAGGCATATACTAAGTCACATGGGTTTGTTTCTGCTCCCAGTTCTGTTGTATGTGTTGTTTGGCTAACAAAGCATGAATTAAACTCTGTTTTGCACAATTAAAAATTATTTTTTATTGAGTATTTGGGTTTTCCATACCTAGTGCCTTCAGTTTATAAGTGTTCATTCCTGTCAACTTTTATTGTCTAAAATATTAATGAAAAATGTATTGGGCACAAGAGATCTGAAGAGTCAAAGACAGGTATTTTAAAAAGTCAAGTTTTAACATAAGCAAGCCCTGACACATGATTAATGTAATGTTCAGAGAGCAAGGCTCACAAAGTGTAATTTATCCAGCATATTTTATTTAAATTTTTTACAAATGGCGTCGGAGTCAATACCTTCATTTAAGTTTTAAGTCCTTCAGAATGGATTTCCATTAAGTTGTGTTCTTATATTAGCTCCATAAAGTGTCAAAAGACAAAGAGAAAGAGCTGAATCTCATTAGGATCCCCTGTATCATAGAATCCCAAACTGGTCTGGGTTGGAAGGGACCTCAAAGCTCATCTAGTCCCAACCCTCTACAATAGGCAGGGATACGGTCCACTAGACCAGGCTGCTCAAAGCCCCATCCAGCCTGGCCCTGAACACTTCCAGGGATGGGGCAGCTCCTCTGTACCCATAGGCTAGCATCAAATCTCTGCACCACACTGCTGGGCACAGTGAAAGCACCAGCTGGGAGGAGGTGAGGTGCTCAGGGCATTACACCACAGCCATGCCACTTCCTCTACCTCTCAAACTATCTCAGCTGTCCATAACAGGTCCTGAACTTAGCTGGGCTGGAGAGCAGCCAAAGACTGAAGGGCTAACAAATCAAGGACTGCTGAAGAGAACAGGCAAGTGAACAATGGCTCCAGCTGAATCCTCCCAGAGTCTGCACAACCCAGAGCCTGCACAACCCAGAGCCTGCACAACCCAGAGCAAATTAAAGAAATCAGTTGTAATCCATCTACGGATTCAAAGTCCATATACACAGAAAAGACAATAAATCCAAACAGTTCCAGACTTGGTTGCTCATAATAGATCTTCCAGCTATTTCACTGGGAAGGCTGTGGATGTAAGCTAGAAATGAACAGGTGCATTCATGCTTAGACAGAATGCACCAGGGAGGCACACCACAGGTAAACAATGAGAGGAATCTCCTGCTTTGTAAATAGCTTGAAGTGCTTTCAATGTAGTTGAAAGACTCAAAAGCATACTTGTGATGGGATTTCTTTGCAGAGAGGTTAGTTTCTGTTCTTCAGCACAGAACCAGCAGTGGTTGTGGTTTTCACCAGTCTCATTCATTTGGTCTAATGATGGAAAGATTTCTTACAGAGGAAAAAACTGACTAGCAGTTTAGTGAGCCTCGAGTGTAATTTTATATCTTTAAATAAAATCCATCATTTAAAGACTCATGTAGCCAATGTGTGATACTTTCCTTCTTAGTGTGTCTCCCTGGATAAAAGCTGTACAAGAAGCACAAGGGTTGCTTTGTGCTATTGACATATCACCTAGGTTCTTGAGTGTGGGTAGAAAGGGGTGATGGAAGGTGGTCATTTGAACTAAATTATATTCTTTTGAAAGGGCTAACCATGGCTGCTGAAGAGCTTCAGACACTCAAGCCTTATATGCCTCCATGTGGGATCACAGCTGCAGCATACTGTTCCACAGCCAGCTGCACAGGAATGGAGCTATTATCCAAGCTACACAGTGCACAAGAATACATTCATGCACCACTGAGAAACACCTCTACTAATATGCAGACATACATACTCTGTCCTGACAGAGCTGACCTAAGTGCCTACAGCAAGCTTGGAAGTTGGGAGTAGGTTTTAGATTTTTTTGGAAAAGAATACACGATTTCCATAGCACTGAATGATACAGAAGTAGCATTAGCAGGGAAGGTTATTTAAAAAATTATGAATTGCAGCCCGTGAAGAGCAATAAATAAACTACTCACAAAATGTGATCTATATTGAAGTATTTGATGTCCGTCCTTCTGTTTCCCTAGTGCACTATAATGGGAGACTCAGACTATCAAGAGCAAGGTTGAGTCTATAAGTGTCTCTGCATACTCTTTTGGGCATTCTGCCAATGACAATAAAATTCAGATTTTAGCCCAAAACAGAACATCTCTCAGTTCAGTCCACTACATCCTATTGAGAGGAAACCTATCAGGTGAGGGATGTGCTATTCAGTCCCCATATGGACATTTTCCTGAGGACGCAGGAGCATTTGTCAGTATTTGATCAGACAGAAAGGATCATCTAGTTCAATCCAGTCTCTGATATTGACAAGATCGGATTCAGAGGGAAAAGTAAAATCTAGGTGTATCATGGTGCTTCCTTTTCCCTCTCCATGTTTTCGATGTCATGATTTTTAGAGATTTCTTGAATCAGAGGCAGCACTTTTTTTTTAATGGCCCTTTATAGATTGCATTTTCTTAGACACAATGAATCTAATTGCATTATGAATATACCTTTGCACTTACCTTCACCATGCAAGTTAATCAGATTGAAGTCATACTGTCCTTCTGAGGCCAACAGACTGTTGGGGTTCTACTGTTCATATCCTGTTTTTTAAGTGAATAACAACGTTGCCTTTTCAAGAGGTCTGACCAAAGAGATTTTTCTTTGATGTTTCTGTCCTTCATGTCTCCACTTGAATGGGAAGATGAAATGTTTTTAGTGGTTACAATAATATTGATTTCATCTGTGTGAATCCCACTGCCAATTTGTAGTTGCTGTACATTTGCATCTGACATGACCTTAGTCGCACAGAGTGAAACAGCTTTTCAGGTTAAATTATCACAGGTCAGCCAGGTGTAGTTTGCTTCCTTCTTTATACTGCTTTTGAGGTGATTGTCTCTCAAGTGTGGAATAGTGTGAACATCTGTTCAAAGCTCCCATGACACTTATTACTAAACACGCTCCCAGCTCAGCCGTTATAGATTTATTTCCAAATTGGAAAACTGCATTTCTGGGTGAAAGTCCTGGAATAGCAATGACCAGAATATCATCACTAGCATACTAAAACTGAAGATCTCAGGCTATCTGCTACCTGATGGCAGATTTCTCATAATTTTCTACTATTATTAGGGATTAGAGTTCATTCATAAAACAATATCAACGTCTGAAAATTACCTTTGTTGCCTCTTTGTATGGGATGTCTTCTTGGATCTTTGAGATATCACCAGGAAAGAAGAAATGCATTTCTCAATCCAAAACATTCTGGAAGGGGTTTGGACCTGTGATATCTCCACAGCCATGCATCACCTTTTACAATTCACTCTTGCTCTGTGCACTTAGTCTGGGGGCCCTCATAAGAGCTACTTTTATTCAACAGGTGGATTGAAACTTAAGCTAATCTGGATCTAAACAAGAGTATCACATGAGCTACATTTTTAAACTCAAATTACAGAGCCAGCTTTCCTAGTTTAGATCTTTTTCATCACTGTGCAAAGGAGCAGACAGGACACTCATTCTCCAAAAACAAGTACCAGCAATAGAGTGTGCCACATGTTGTCCCCCTCCCCTAACTAGCCCTTTCTTTCTTCCCCTCTATATGTAGTCAGCATGCTGCTAGAAGGTGGACTGAAGTGTTTCAGACATCTTTGAAATCCTGGATGCTTTCTGAGAGCATTTTTTGGCTCTTCCATATTATTCGTGAAAAAGAGAGAGACTAATCTTTTGCTGGAAAGCACAGAACATTTAAATGAAATGTTGAGAATGTTTCAGAGGCATTCTGCAGAAATTTAAAACACAACAGAGGTCAGCACTGCCTCACCTCCTAGGTGAAAAATGAAGGTCACAAAAGTGACCATTGTGACAATATGCCCTTAGCTGTTAATGAGCTAGCAAGCTTACCATTTCTCCTGGTGTCTCAAAATATTAAAATTATCAGCACGGCAAGACAGGAAGCAGTTGAACAAGCTGGTCTTTCAGAAAGTCAGACATTGCTCATTAGCCAAAAATTGATCTCACACATTTACGTGAAAAGCATTTGGTGAAACAGACAGATCTGTGGCGGTCTTTAGTCAAAGTCAATTTATTTTTGTTTATTTTATCGTGGGAGCAACAGCTTCTGAGATTTAAATGAAATAGACTGAACTGTAATGTGCTTCAGAACAAACGTTTAGGCAACATACCTACTGGTAGACAGAAGTAATAGGAAAAACACAGGGAGGTGAAGGCACTGGAGCTTTAAAATCCACCTTCATTGAATTCATCATAACATTTATTACTTCTTCTTACTTAAAAGCACAAAATCCTTCCTGTCATTTTCTCTCTATAGTTATAACACCCCAACAAAGACTTTCAGTGTTCACCTGAAGTACCCTGCTCTGAAGAGCTACTGGTTGGACACAGGTTCCTTCCTCTTGAGCGCCTAAAAGAAAATGTCTGGGCATTGCAAAGCCTGGTGTCTTCACAGAGTGAAAAGGGGACATGGACCTCTACCTAGTGCAAAGCATATTTGCCCTTCAACATAAACTCAGCCTTAGGTGTCTATTGAATCATATACCCAGCTGCTAGCTTTGGCACCCTCTGGCACACTCTCCTGGGTGCCTTCCTCACATTCTTAGGCTGTACAGGCAGATAGTGCAAAACAACACAGGCAGATCTGCAAAGCAAAACATTCAGTACAAGAAGGCCTGCTGTCCACACTGCACATTTTTTTGGGAAAGGTATGGCAGTTTGGTTCTACTCCAATCCCATGGATCAAACAACTGTCAGCAACTGGTGCACATTATGCACACTTCTGGAGTGTTTCAGCTTGGTATAATCAGAAGGAAATCCTGTTTGTGTGCTCTGACATTGCTCATGAAATGAAGCACAAGTATGCATGGTAGAGACACTTGTCTTAAAGTGTCTTGATTAGAATCAAGACACTAATGTAGGCCTACCAGTAGGCAGCTGAGATATCTAGGTTTGCAGGCACTCCTCTAGTTAATGGAGTGGAGATATTTCAGAGGGTAGTTGAGATCTTTGGAAGATTGAATCGTTATTCTAAGGGGGTCTCTTTCTCTCACAGTTAAGGAGCTGAACTTGACTGCTTCAGAAAGTCAGCTGAAACTCAGCTTGATGTCAGAAACATTCCTATGACTTAGAAGTGAGATTTTATAGAAGAGTAAAAATCAGATGGAGGATATGACCTGCAGAATTGATGTTAATAGTCTGCTTTATCAAACTTCCCCAGAAGATTCTACTGTTGAAGAATGATCATCTTTTAAAATCAGGGAATAGCATCTGCTTACAGCTGCAGTTCTCTTTGAAGAGATTTAGAACCCTATAGAGAAATGAAAGGATGCCGCATGGCACCAAATATAAATAATGAGCTGTGTAAATAAAATATTTGTCTTGGTTTTTTGAGTGAATTTCAGAAAATTGTTAACAAAAACTGAGAAGCATCAGCAACAGCAATCTCTATTAGCAGGTCCTTTTGTTTGGTGCTTTATTTTTTTAAATTGAGACATTTCAAGTACCCTAAATTATCTAAGAAACAGTAGGAGAAATTTTTTGGTTTTGAACAACGCGGTCTATTTAGCCAAACATAGCTAATGTAGTATAGAGACCACAATTGGAAACAACTGCTAGTCAGACATCTATTAGCCTTGTATTCAGACTGAATGTCAATAGACAGTGAAACCACCTAAATTAATCTAAGTGGCAAGCTAAAAAGAGGCCTTGGAATTGCATCTTTAAACAGGATACAGAGGCTAGGACCCATCTGCAGAGCTTAGGTACCTGAAGCACAGTCAGACACTGGAGCTGAGGTAGACACTTGAATTTCATGTGACAAAAATTATCAAAATTATCTGTGGACAGTGGGAACATTTTCAGCCATGGTATAATCTGTGTTCCCCAGATGTCCTTGGAATGAATAGCATGCCTAAGCCATAGAGGTAGACTTTTCTTCATATAAGATGAATTAGAATAGGAAGGAGCAGGATGAAATGGCTTTCTGGGACCCTGCATCAACAAGCCATAACTTCCCAAATGACACCTGAGTTCCTGGCATAGTTCAGGAGAAAGGCCCAGGGTACATGTATCAGCAGTATGTTGGTCTCAGAGGCACATTAAAACAAGATTTCAGCAGGAGGATATTTTTTTTTCACCTTCTTGGTAGTGTATCCCACTTCTAATCTTTGTTGTATTTCCTCATCATATCCTTAGATTTCTTTGCCAGTCACTGCCATAGTCCAAGTGTTCACTAACTCCACTGGCTGCTGAGGACAGGTCTTCACAAACTGCAGATAAGGAACTTGAACAGGTCCAGCTTGAACCACTGGGCTCACCAATTCAGACTGGTTTTATGGGACCAAGAACCACATCTTGTTCACTGTCTCCAAACCACAAATAAAAAGAACTTTGCCTCTAAGTGGCAGCCTGCTTCTGTGACAGAAGCTTGTTCCAGTATGGCATCTTGATCTAAATGAACCAGCCCAGATTGTCCAGGCAGAATGAACACCAAAGTCATAGCAGAGAATCATACAATCATAGAATTGTTTGGGTTGGAAGGGACCTTCAAAGTTCATCTAGTCCAACCCCACAGCAATGAGCAGGGACATCTTCAGCTAGATCAGGTTGCTCAAGGCGCCCATCTAACCTTGCCTTGAACACTTTTAGGGATGGAGCAGCCACAACTTCTATCAGCAACCTCTTCCAGTGCCTCACCACACTCATTCTAAAAAATTCGTTATTTCTGGTCTAAATCTACCCTACATTAGTTTAAAAACATTACCCCTTGTCCCATCACTACAGGAGAGCTGGATGCTGGGGTTTCAAAGACACTACACATAGAATTTAGGTGCTTAGGAAGCAGGGCATGCAAAGGTCATAAAAACATAGGCACCTTCACTATGGATGTACAGGAGAGACTATTTGTGTACCTTTAGGAGCTAATTTTAGATATCTTAATAGACAGTAGGAGAGTGGAAAGGTCAGCAAAGTCAATGGTGGATAAGTAGACGCTCACACCAGCTCAGGAGGAAGCCTAATTTAAGCCAGATGAATCCCAGCCAGTGAGTCAGAAGCAGAGCAGCAGGAGACAAAGAAACTAATTCACAATTGACATCTTCTCAAACTCCATAAAAGTATCCCAAGTAATTTGTCTACTGTTCATATGTTCTTTACCAAAAATTTTGTGGCTCTGCACAGATGTTCAAGGGATGAGGGGAACAAAGAGCATTTTTTGGCATTATCTGTGGCTGATGTTGGAGCCAGAAGTCAGAGGTAGAGAAGAACCACATGGAGTCATAAGTACTGAAAATGAGGCAGCTTGACTTTCAGGTCCTTGATAGAGCCTTTTAGTTGTCAGAGTTTAAAAATAAAATGCTTGGACAGTGTATGAAAGTGGAAAAAAAAAAAAGAAACTTTGCTATATAATTTTATCGTCAATTTTAAGAGTCTTAGTAGTGTATTTTTAGCTTGATAATTTAACTTGCCTGCCTCCCCATGATACTTATAAAAATAAGAAAGTACATTCTTTTTTTTAGCCAAAAGTACTATATAAACAAATTCGAAGGAATGCATTCAATTAGAATGATAGACTACAGTAATGGGTGCACTTGATTACATTTCCGTTTCACAAAGCAATTCACATTTGCTACTAATATGCTAAAATTTGTGCCAGTCAAAATAAACTTGTCTATCACAGCAAGAGAAAATCGTCAAAACACACCACTCAATTCCTCTGTCACTCATACTAATTTTATGCTGGAATCACTACAATTTTTCTCAGAGTTGTTCTTGATGTGACAGTTAATTCTACCACTTCAGTTGATGGGTATACACACTAATTCATGTACATGAGTTTCCATGTACTTCTGAGAACACTTTCACATGTATGACTTATTCCTCTAAGCATTCAGCTTCCATGAGCCATAGTTACATTGCTCAGTTACACACAGCAAAAGAGGCTATTTGGGTAGTTCTTCTTAAGGCTTTTTTGAGTATCAATCATAGAAAACCCACAAATGTCTTGAAGGAAGCACCCTGCTGAACTAACTAGGAAAAAAGTTCAATGCAGAAGAGTCTCAGGCCAGTTCCAAACACCTACCAGATCTACTCCATTTCTAATGCTTTCCTTTTCCCCAGGAATCCAGGAGCCATTATCTATCTCTCCCACTGGTCAGAAAATCACAGTTGGACCACCCCAAAAACAAAGAACTAAATAAAAATCTGTAGCATGCACTCATGTTCTGGTTCTTTTCTAGCATGGAGAGTTAAAAAAGAGACCTCTTCTTAGAGGAGTGAGTCTTCTCACTCACTCTTTTAACAAAAAAATATGAGAGCACTGAGTGTTCTTCCTTTCAGAATGTGTGACCTTTAGTGTTATCCTGCGCTAACTGCAGACTCCTGTCCATTCAGGCAGCAGGCATTTTTGTTCTACTCTGGCTACCCACCTACACAACCTCTTTTCTTCCATTTATTACTGCTGTACTCACTCAGTACAGGCATTCCTTCCATTGGCAGACTTTTGGCAGGTTTTGTGGAGTACAGTTGACTGCATATCAATCACCATTAGTTCTTTGTTGCACCGGCTCCATCTCAAGTTTGCATCCTCCCCTTGCAGCAGTCCTCAATAGGTTATTTTTATCAACATCTTCTAATTAAGCAGAGGTGCATTAATGTGGTTGACTGGAATGCAACTGGCCCATGATCTTTACCCCTGGAAACAGTCTACTCCATCTTCAGGCAGTTATTGCTTTTTCCAACATATGATAACATA
>WTXV02027168.1:0-13435 GCA_009823435.2 Nymphicus hollandicus | reverse complement strand
TGTTCCTTTTCATTGAAACAGGGGAAGTTTAGATTGGATATAAGGAGGAAGTTCTTTACTGTAAGGGTGGCGAGGCATTGGAATGGGTTGCCCAGGGAAGTTGTGAATGCTCCATCCCTGATGGTGTTCGAGACCAGGTTGGACGGAGCCTTGGGTGATATGGTTTAGTGTGTGGTGTCCTTGGCCATGGCAGGGGGGTTGGAACTTGATGATCTTAGGGTCCTTTCCAACCCTAACTATTTTATGATTCTATGATTTTAGAAAAACATAGACACCTTCCCTGTCTGCTAGCAAACTGAAAGGTGTTAGGTTCTTCCCTGTAAAAAAAATAAAACATTCACTTGGTTTGAATGTCCCAGAGAGCAAAACTGACAATAAAACTAATTTATTCCCACCAAAGTATTTTTGTGTTCCCCATCATGCTATTCAGCACCTTTTGAGAAAAAGTTGTTTCATTGTAATTCCAGTGTGAGACACTCAGCTAGCCATATGAACAGGCAAGCAGCAGGAAGGGGTTGAGAGGGAGCTGTGAGATGAGCTAACAAGACTGATAAAAGAGGCAATTGCACATTTATTATGTTTTGGGTCTCACATTCACAAGACAAAAAGTGAAGTAAGAAGATTGGGACTGACAAAAAATGACTGACTCTTTTTGTGTGAAAGATATGGGCAAAGGACTGTTAATGGCTTACAACACAGTGAAAGCTGAACATGGGGTGCACAGCCTGGTCCTCATCCTTCTTCTCTGCCTTGCGGCCTGACCAGTAGCCTGCAGCAAGGTAGGTGGTGGCATCGTGTTGTAGAGACACAAAAGTA
This sequence comes from Nymphicus hollandicus, assembly GCA_009823435.2. NCBI lineage: Eukaryota > Metazoa > Chordata > Aves > Psittaciformes > Cacatuidae > Nymphicus > Nymphicus hollandicus. The sequence continues at coordinate 12,619 of WTXV02027168.1, read as the reverse complement.
TCTGCTTGCGTGGTTCCTACTCATTCGTGGAAAAGCTGCCATTTTCCTTTTCTGTTTCTCCCTGCCATTATCTGAGTCTCATCAGTCAGTGGGTTTTGTTTGTTTGCTTAGAGCTACTCTTGTGGTCTACACCTTGTTACCCTTCATGAAGGAGTTTCTTTGAAATACGTTAGTTGAATGGTTTCAATATTCAGTCTGTCATTTCCCTCTGAGTAGGTGGTCCTGCCTATATCTGGCTTCACTCTTTCCAAACCCTAGGGAATTTGGGAAGGGGATGTTCGTGTTACTGGGACTTGGGAGGGCAGAACATAACCCCTGCCAGAAACTTAGCAGGTAGGAAAACACCACCAGGATATGGACATCAAGGATGGGTGGAGGGCATGCTGCCAGTGATACCAGGATGTCTGGCTTCCCAGCAATCCACTCAGAGGGCTAAGAGAGAGTGGCCAGCCTCAATGCCTGTGGGCCAGGCTTTCCATTCTGGGATGGTGACTTCCAGACCACAGTCCCTCCTGGCTTTCCGTTCACTGAAATGCCACTGCTACAAAGGTCTTGGGCTTAAGAACTGCTTGGAAAGGTGGAAATAAAGCAGTGTTTGACTTTACATAAGTGAAATTCTCTTTTTTTTTTTTTTTTCTTATTTATTGGAGCTTTTTTGTTGTTTTGTACTTTGTGATTTTGCTTTTTTTGGTTGGTTGCTATTTGTTGGGGTTTTTTTTGTTTGTTTTTTTGGGTTGATTTTTTTTTTGTGTGTGTTTTTTAATGGGGATGAGAGGAAGTGAAAGAAAGAACGTATTCTCTTTTTAAATAGGACTCTTTCCACCCTTTTAAAAATTCCTGTACAACAGGAATTCTGATTTCTTGGCAGTTCTAAAAATCTCAAGCCATATGCTCTATCATGCATCATTCTTAACAGTAAATTCTGAAGAAAAATCTTATAATCAGAAACTTGAACACATGCAAATACAGAATATTATGAACAGATAGAACATATGTCCATAGCTGGTGCATTCCAATTTTACTCATGACTTTATTTTTCACAGATCTTGAACATTAAAAATATTTGATTTATGGATGTGTGTCTAAGGTTACAAAACAAAACGTTTAATGTTTCCTAGAAATGCCTTGGAAAAAAACCCAAAACAATGTAAAATCCCCAGATGCTTGTAAGTCAAAATTAAATGATGTTTTCAGGGCAAGATTTCTAATCCTTAGAAACTAAAAATGAGATCCAACTCACACTTAAAAAAAAAAAAAAAAAAGATAAAAGAAAGAGTTTCTGAAATAACAAAGCTCCACCTTTACCGCAAGGATACCCAAATTTAAATATATTTTTCAAAACCAAAATTGGGAGAACCCCAAATTCACTATGCATGAAATAGCATTGGAAGACTACCATATACATTCACATTTTGTCTCTCCAACCTGTTCATCACGCTGCACATACAAACACTTCTTTTCAAATCATCACACTGCACATACAAACACAAACACTTCTTTCCAAATGCACATTCAACCCTTTCTCTTAAAAAGCCTTTTATTAGAACAAAGCCTTGTCAGGTGCCAGGCCAGGAAAAAAGATACAGTGAAAGTTAATTATTCTTGTCCTTTTCATAGAACATGAGTAAAATAAAAAAAAGTTAGAATTGGCAAGTAAGTTTGGCTTCAAATTATCTAAACTCTCCAGAAGTTCTCCAATGCTGAAGAGATATTATTTTATAAGTGATATCAAAACATTGCATTGTAAGTGTCCTCTGGAAAACACAGTTCTTAACTGCTGCATGCACATTTTGTTAGCAAAATGATTATTTTACTCCTACACAGGTCCAAAGAATGTGGGCCAAAGTTAACTATGATGTATGTCATTCAGAGGAGAATGAAGAGGTTCAAACCTCTTAGTGTCCTGATTTGGAGGCTGTACTGGGAATAAGAGAGAAAGACAGAGATCCCTATGGTCTTCACAGAATCACACACAACACTAAACTCCTCCTGACATTTGCACTCATGACACATCCTATGAGGGAACGTGCCCAAGCTGTGTGCCTGTGCCCGCCAAAGAGATGCAGCTGGACAGCAGCATTGCATGTCACATGCACACATCTTCCCCCCACACACCCTCTCCAAAGCTCTGGACTATGTCCACTGTGCATTTATAGTAGGTCTTAACAGTACAGGCTTTAATATCCACCTAGTGAAAGTTTTCATTGTGTTTGTTGGGAATTTATGAGAACTTGGTTGCCTAATTCTTTGTGGTCTTGCTCACTAGATTTTTTATTTACACAGGAACTTTAACTAAAAGTACAATTCTTAAAGTCAATTAAATTAGGGTGTCTTTTTTTTTTTTTTTTTTTTCCAGGGACACTTTCGGATCGATCTCAGCCTGGTTTATATTGATTTTTTTACTTGCAGAACTCAATCTACATTGCTAGCTCCAAATGAACAGAAGTACGCCTGTATGAGGCTTTGCAAGAATGTAATGTGCCAGGTGGGAGCAAAGCACAGACGCAGTGAGAAGCTGCAGTGCCGTTACCAGAGCAAGCCAACGTCCTGAATGTGGGACTCCATCACCTAGAGCTCCATTAAATCCTGCTGAGTACATAATCACCTGACATGGGGACAGAGTGCTTTCTCAGTCTATTTATTAGAATTTGGTTTTGAGGGAAGGGGAGAGGAGAGCGGGGATATGAATCTGAACTCCAATGGTAACTAAATAAATCCAGTATATTCTCCCTAAATATAGAGTTATTCCTAAGGGGGAATAAGAAATACACTTCCTCCACTGCATGGCCAAGGTTAAAGCCTTAAGTTTGTGTCTGTGCTCTGTGGACTGTGCGAGGGATATCTTTCTTTCCTTCCCCTCTGCCTCCACCCCCCACCTTCAAGGTCATAAAAATAAAAGCTCAGTGAGCTCAAAGGCATTTTGTAAAGACATTTGAGAAACTAGTTGTTCGCAAAACTAGCACACTGAATAGAGCTCAAGCTCATTGAAATGAGGGGCTCTATCATGCAGTGACATAGCACACAGCTCTGGCGTCACAGCAGATAGCATAAGACAGAGTTTCCAAAGCTGCAGTAACTCAGGAAGTCTGGACAAGGACTGTAAAGTGCCTTTTAACTGTTTGCACCTCCTAAAGCAGCAGTCCAGCATTGCAAATTCATGTAAATGTCAGGAAGGAAACAAAAACCAGCTCCATTTGACATTTTAGGTAGTGGGGAAAATTAGTGCTGCCCCCTGGACTCTGGGTGGTGATCTGTGACAATACCAGTATAGCTGTTTTGGAGGTGATAGCACTGGCTCTGAAGGAGGGGGGGAGTGGTACAAGGCAGGAGGTCCAAGAGCCCTTGTGTGACAGGCCAGCCAGGATGGAAAGGATAAAAAGCCAAGTTCACACCCTAAGAGTTAATTAGTTCTTTTATTTACTCTGCATTAAAAGCTGTGAAAATTAAAGGCCTGAAAGGGACTGCAGTGATTCTGGTCTTCCAAGCACTGCAGTAATACGGCTATTTGGAGTTCTATGATCATTTGGATTTAATGAGAACATTCCTATGAAAGACACAATTCACTCACAGGCAACATGTGAAACCAGCCTGACCTGGAAGGATCAGTCATTTATACTGCTTCTGGTTCCCAGCACATCCACAGACAAGGTACTATTAAGGCTCTTCATGAGTTTGTATTTGCACTGCAGCTTGAACATGGACTGGGCCTCTTTTTAGAAGTGATGGCACAGACAGACTCCCATTCCTGTTTGTGAGCAGAAGCCAGTCAGCATGGTTTCCTAAACCGTTCTGTCAAAATCGCCACTTGAACTTTCCACTTCACGCTTTCTACTTCACCTTCTTTGCCAGCATGGGTGAAGAAGCACAATGAATTTCTCTCCTCGCACATCATTGCTGCCCCTTCACACCAGCTGAGGCAGGAGAAAGCTGCCAGCAGCTGCCGCAAGTCCTCTCCCCAGCAGAAGTCTCCTGGCAAAGACATGTCTCCTGCAAACCTCAGATCAGCACAGTTGGCCGACAGCACCCTGAGGATGTACATGTACCAATGAGCCCTTCTGACAGCCAAGTGCTAATTAAGGAAGCCTGTAAATCATGATCTCTGGCTTGCCTAAGGGCAGATACAAGCCCAGTCTGAATGGCAGGGCTGTGCAGCCAAGAAGCCACAAATGGACTGTGGGGCACAGGATACTGCATCAGGTCGTACTTCTTCACCCCTCTGCCAGTAAATTCACCACAGAGGGTCTTAATATAGAGAAAGTTGCAAATTCATCATCAGTCCTCCCTAGGGTGTATTAACTTAACTGGTGTTAGAAAGCTTTCTTGGAGCCACAGGAACATTAAGGATTTCTTTAACTATAAAGAGTACAGACATGATAATGAAAGCTTTGTGTATGAGCCAGGAGGTGCTAGCCATTGCCTACAGGTGCCTGGGATGTGAAGTCCATTTCACAAATTTCAAATGCACCAAGTATGACAAAAAAGTATGCCTGCTTATGTCTTTCTCCATATTTTGATATTATCTTTGATAGGTTAATTAAAAAGAATTAATTAAGAGACAAAGTTTTATTTAACCCTTTTTTTGTTTCCCCAGTAACTAAACCCAGTCTTGTATAGCTGTTCTCCAGAGTACTTAAAATAACCAAAACCTGCAAAAAGCTCCACAAAACAGATAAACCAGGAACTCCCAGGTCTCAGCATGCACTACTGGATGTATCTTGGTCCCATTTCAGAGTGAAACATGAGAATGCATCTCCTTATTCCTCATGTCTTGGTTGTAATAGGAAGGAAGCCTGAATGAATGACCTATAAGGGGGGACCTACAGTATAACCAGCTGTTTCTCCTGTTGGGATTCTTATCAGACTACTGTGGACATGTGGTAGTGTGTACCTCATGATGGGATCCTAATTGCCTACTACCACAGATCGCTGTAGCAGAAACTGCCACTACCTCCAGATGAACTTGTCCTGTCCACTCACCACAGCAGTTCATTCTGTCTTTTCCTAGTTTCCCTGCAACAATACTATCTGTCAGAAAAGGCTCATATCCAGCTGAAAATGAGCCATTTTTTTCCAGGATAGTGTTCTGCTGAATCCATTCCCTCATCAGCACTTCACACTGCCCCACAAACACGAATTCCAGGTATGGGAGATCAAAGTGGTCATCCTTTCAGTGTACATGCACTTGTTGTATAAAAGTGACTGGGGAGCCACAAGTTTCATCTAGATGTAGTAAAACCAGACTGCTAAATTTGTTTTCAAAACCATCACTGCTCCCAGCGTCAAAATTGTTTTAAGCACCCCCCAGGAATCTACAACAGTGCTTGAAAATATTTAGGGGCTTGCAGAAGAGTCTGAAAAACGCAGTTCTTAAGTGTCTACAACCTGGTGTTTTAAGGTCCCCAGAGTGTGACTAGCACTCCACAGAAGCCTGGCTCATGCAGATAACACAGGTCATCTTCCAGAGCTACTTTTATCTTGGTAAGCATTAGACTGAGCTGCTTTAGCGAAGAGTGAAAATATAAAGTCTGTAAGACAGATGTCAACAAGAATTCCTGTAAATTTCACCTTTCCTATAGAGATCTCAATTAACATTCAAATTGAAAGTAAATACTTATTTTCCATGGGGTTTCATCCCATACCTTGCTGACCCTGTGCCCGCACTGTGCAGGCTCTTTCTGTCATTGTGAGCCTTTCTAGCAATGTTTTTATGTAGCTTCACTCACCAGAGGACTATCTGCACAAGACAGATGCATAAATGTGCAAACTATTAGGATTTTGAACCTTCCTTTCTTTGGGGCTATTGCTAATATTTGAAAAATGCTTACTGCTTTTTTGCTTTCTTTTCCAAAACCATCACAAGCAGAGGGAGCCTCCTTCTTCCCCTTGTCAATTCCAAGTCGTAAAACACTAGAATATGCTAAATACATTTAACCACAAGACAAAGTGGGTTATATTTTTAATAATTTCCAATTGATTTCTTATGCTTTATACCTATTTCTTTTCTGGTTAGGCACAGCATTTACCACAAAGACTTCAGGGCACAAAGTGCATCCTTACCATGGCCCAACATTCAGTCACTCCTTCCTTCACTTCAGGCCACTTTGGCTCACCAAGAAACTCTTATTTAAGCATCTTTTCATCACATACACCTGTTCTCAGACACAGATGTGAAAATAATTTGTAGTTCCTAGTGAAGGAGACTTGAGCTAGTTGCAGGGAAATGCAGCTATTAGGCGCTTCCCAGGGGAATGAAGTACAGGCTATTATCTCTCTGAAGCTGCTCTTAATTACATTTTTGGGAATGCATGAACTGAACACAGGGTACTAAGAGAAGGTTTTAAAGGAACTGTATTTCTCCACATTCACAGTCCTACAAAGGGTGGGAGTGGAATATGTGCAACTGATATAGCAAAATCCTGACATTTTGGGATGCTAGTCTATTTCTGCTTTAAATAAAAACCCTTTACAATAGGTTTAAACACAAATTTAATTGTTCAGTTATACTCTAGGATCATAAGACTATATTGTCCAAGTGTTTCAGAAGTGGTATCCCCTCAGTGAAGAAATCATGCATTTCCAGCCCTGGAAAGCAAAGGATAAAAGTGAAGCAGTAACATCACTCTGTGTGCACTGGTGTAGCTAATAGCAATGAGCTAAGGTGGAGCAATCCTTGGTTCCAAGCTGAAGCTGAACCAAGGCAACCATTGTTTCAGTGAGATTTAGTAGCAGTTAATTCCCTATAACATATAAACAGAGAGAAGGTAAAATCAAAAAAGACATCTGAAACACAGAAAGTTCAGCCTGAACATTAAGAATGTATTTTCTATGAGGGTGATTGAGCATTGGAATAGGTTGCCCAGAGAGGTTGTGGAATCTCTTTCCCTGGAGATATTCAAGAGCTGTCTGGATGCAATCCTGAGCAATGTACTGTAGGTGACCTTGCTTGAGCAGGAGGTTGGACTAGATGACCCCTGGTGGTCCCTTCCAACCTCAACCACTGTGTGCGACTGTGCAAGTAGTATGATGAGAGGGAAAAAGTGACTGTAGTCTCAAATAGGTCTGTCTTCCTACTTTCAGAAAATAATTTGAAATACTGGATGATGTGTGTGACAGATAGATGAGCTGTGGCAGAAGAAAACCTTTTTGGTACAGAGGTGCTGAATTCAACAAAATATTTGCTTACTAGTCAAGGGCAATTCTACATTGCTGAAATAAGGGATGGATCTCTTACAATAGTCGTGAACAAAGAGATCCATTTATACAGCTGCAGAAGCCTACTATTTGAGTTATTGCTTCTCTTTACATCTATATTTGGGAGAGTAGACAGTAAAATAAAAAGTGGTGTAACTTACACAACCAGTGTAAACATGAAAATGTTGGTTTTTAAATTTTTTTGTGTTTCTTTTATTCAGCTACATTTGCTCAGAATTAGTAGAAAATTCTTTCAAGCAAAATTGTTCTTTTACTTGCATCATTGGTATCTTTTTATGCACTGTATATTCTGAATATACAGACATATCTGTCCTCAGATGACAAAAAAGGCACTGAGGCTGCACTTTTGAAATGAAATGTTGACATAATGGATGAGTAGACATATAGCCTATTCCTGTGGGATGTGTCTGGGTCAAGATTGTAGCATGATTCAACGAGGTATTGAGACTTTCTGATCAAATAAAATTTGTATTGTCTAGGAATCCAATGTTAACATACATAACAACAAGGACTGCACTTAGGGAGGATAAAAATATGCCTCTCCAAAATAAAAATAATATCCTGATCCCAGGAAGCAGGGTGATTTCTTTCCAAAGGGAGTAAGAATTAGATTTTTCTTCATCTATCTAAACTGGAGCTCGTCCATTTTAAACTTCTACTGTCAGCAGCTCTGCTAGAGGCAGAGCACTAACTTTATGGCTTCATCTGGTCCAGCATATGAACCTCTTTATGAAGCAGCAGTATCTCAAGTAGGAGGGACCTCTTTTAGACAAATAGCAGAGACCTAGGCCTCAAGATTACAGTTAAAATACAGAGGAGAAAAAAAAAAAAAAAAAAGAGAAAAAAACCAGACAGGTTCACCATGGGTGATATTCAAGCCCTGGCAAATTCTCTGTGTTTCAAAGGCTTGAGGAGGAGCAGAGGCTGAAGGCCTCCTGCTGTGAGTCTCCTAACATGGTAATTCCCTCCTATTAGTTACACCTGCATCCCTACTTGACAGCAAGGAAAGACATTCTGGATCTCATGTTCCCCAATGACATGCAGTGCAGGTACCACTTGAGATGCCTCACTGAATTCCTGTCCAGTTACCATAGTCCTCTCTGTCTACTTTTACAGCTCAAGAAGTATAGTGATAATATTTTTCCCGATCCTGGTAAAAGTAATGTCCTCTATCCAGCTAATAAACAACTATGTATTTATTTAGGAGGTTAGATTTTTTTCTGGAAGCAATGAATGCTGCATATTCTGCAGGATAGCTAATGCATGTTTATGTTTCTTTCCATCATTTAAACTCCCTGGAATTGACAAGCTTCTGATCTAACTCCCATTTTAGTGCATTGCTTCTATGACCCAATGTAGAAACAAAAACTTCATATCTATATATCCTGATACAGAGTCCAAAGCACTCTTCATGCTTTTGGTAGGTATAGATCAAATAGCCATTACTAGAGGCGCAGCCTATCCCAGCTTCCCCAGATACCCCAGTATTTCATACAGACATCCTCAAGGCCTTGACAGGCATCCAAATGACTAACTCATGTGGTGCACCAGCTTACCATGGTGCACCACATGAGTGCACTTACTTTATCACTGTTTCCCAAGCTACAGTCATAATCACGGCTGAAGGGTAAACACAGGACCCCAACAAAGATTTCGGGAAAAAATCAAAGAATGTTCCTGCCTGGTCTGCAGTTGCATTGTTGTGGTTTAACACCAGGAGACACCTAAGTACCATGGAGCTGTTCGCTCACTTCCCCGCTTTCCCAAAGTGGGATGGGGAGGAGAATCAGAAAAAGGCAAAACCCATGGTGGAGATAAGAACAGATTAATAATTTAAGTAAAGTTTTTTAAAAATTAAAAAGGACATAACAAGAAAAGAAGGAGAAATAAAAACCAATAAACACAAGTGATGCACAATACAATTACTCACCACCCGCTGACCAATGCCCAGCTTGTCCCCAAGCAGTGATCGGCCCCTCGTGGCCATTTCCCCCCAGTTTATATACTAGGCAAGATGTGCTGTGGTATGAAATACCCATTTGGCAAGTTTGGGTCAGGTGTCATCTCTCTGCTTCCTCCCGGTTTTCTGTGCCCCTCCTCACTGGCAGAGCATGAGACTGCAAAGTTCTTGATCATCTACAATTTAGCAACAATAGAAACATTAGTGTGTTATCAGTATTGGTCTCTGACTAAAGCCAAGACACAGCACTGTATCAGCTACTAGGAAGAAAATTAACTATCCCAGCTGAAACCAGGACATTGTATATAAATATTAATGGTTGCTTGCAGTTATGGAAACTTTGAGAAATTATGGGTAAGAAAGGTCAAAGGAGGTGACATTTAGTCAAATTAATTTAACTGTTGGATAATTACTTCATCTCAGCATGAATGCACTTGTGACCTTATGGAACCCACTAAGACCCCAGCTTTGGCTCTGGCCCCTACAAAACACAAGGTTTTATAGGATATTCAGTAATCACAGAATCAGAATGGTCTGGGTTGCAAGGGACCTAAATGATCAACCAGTTCCAACCCCTTTTCCATGGGCAGGGACACCTTCCACTAGACCAGGTTGCTCAGAGCCCCATCCAACCTGTCCTTGAACACTTCCACATCTAATCTGGCTAAAATTCACCCAAAGTACCTGCCTGAGCAATCATTTTCCAAACAAACAACATCCAATCCACTACATTAAAGCAGAGGAGAAGCTTGGAGAAGTGGTTTCTTTCTAGAATTTTGTTGTTGTTGTTGTTCATTCCCATTTTAGAAAGTAATTAAAGAAAATCCTGTATTTTGTTGCATTATTCACTTGGCCTGCCATGCAGGGAAAATTGGGTTAATTGGGTTTCTATTAGTCTGGAATTTCTCCCTGGAAAAAATCTGTGCAGATTCAGAGTACTGCTCTGTTGATTTGGTTATATTATTGGAACATTTTTAAACATTTTTTTAATGTTTTAGTCAACAGTCAACATATGAAGGGGTTCTTGGCCCCACAACATGAAAATGGACTCGAGAAGACCTTTGAACTGGAAGACAAGTGGACTTTGGACTGAGTTATTTTCCTCAAGATTCATATTCATTCTAAAAAAATAATTTCTGAGCAATTATGTAAAGTTTTGACTCAACTGAGCAATGAAGAAATGAATTTGAAAATTTGCTTCGTGCAGTTTCTTAAGGAGGAGTATATTTGGGCTGTTCAGGCAAGAATCTGAAATACAGTATATAGAGAAGAAAAGCAGGTACTGTTCATATTCCAGAAAAGACAGCTGGAAATAATTTCAAATTTAGAACTACTGGCATGCACTGTGCATCCATTAGGTATTGCTGTTAGTCAGCACATTCTGACAATCATCCCTACACAATGAATTTGGAAAAATAAATGATAAAGACATGCTGAAGTCAGGAAAAAAAAAATAATATTTCTGATAGCTTGTGATTCCAAGACTGTCTTTTTAAACACCTGGGGAGGCTTAAGAAAGCTAAGTTAGAAAATTCTTATTTTGTTGCTCCAAAGAAAAAATCATTTTGTAATGGAAAAAAAAAAAATCATCAGTGCACTCAAGGGTATAGCTCAGTCTGGTGTCAGTTGCAAGGAAGCTGGAAGAGAATAAAAACAGGCAAGTGAAAACCAGTATGGAATTTTTGTTTTAAATATGAGGAAGTTACGCCAATGAATGATCAAATCATTATAAAGCTTAAAGGGGGCTTCAGGTGTCTCCTGATTTCTGTGATTGCCTAGTGGTTCCTCTTCCTCAGTAACAACTGTGGTAACTTTATTTCACTTGTCATTTCTGAAACTATTTATGCCCTTGTCACCAACACTAGCCTAAGAAGTGCAGGCTGGTGCCACTCTGTTCACATGCCTGTGTGTCTGAACATTCTGTACAGCACTTAGGGACTGGATTGCAGCCTTGTTCCTCAGGGGCAGGAGGGTTAGCAAAAGTGACCTTGGATATTTTCTTCTTCTTCCTCTCCCCAAGTCATACATCACCACAAGTGCTCCCATGACAAATGCTTAGGGAGACACAGCCTCGCCATTTCAGGTGGAACTTCGTCCTCTGTTTTTGTGCTCCAACATCCATAGTGTGACAAAACACAGAGAAACTTAGTCTTTTTCCACAAACATCAGTCTTCTGATGGGATAAGATGAGGGGTAAGAACTGTTCTAGGGAGCAGTCGGACTGCTCTGCCGACTTCTAGGAGCTGAATGAAGTTCCTGGTTCTATCGCAGGGTGCACCAGAGTTTTCCCTGTTAGTGAGCAGGGGTTGCATCAGTGTCTTACAGAGAAAAAGCTAAGAAACAAACAATGGAGCTTGGTCTTTTGGTGTATTATTTAAGAAAATTAAATTAAAATTCAGATCATCTAGTTCCAACCCACCTACCATTGGCAAGGACACCTTCCCCCAGACCAGGTTGCTCAAAGGCCCGTCCATCTTTTCCTTGAACACTGCCAGGGATGGGGCAGTCACAACTTCTCTGGGCAACCTGTGCCAGTGCCTCACCAGAATTTCTTTCTAATATCTAATCTAAATCCATTTTCTGTCAGTTTAAAGCCATTCCCCCTTGTCTTGTCATTACATGCCCTTGTAAAAAGTCGCTCTCCAGCTTTCTTGTAGGTCCCTTTAGATACTGGAAGGCTGCTATAAGGTCTCTCCAGAGCCTTCTATTCTCCAGGCTGAAAAAGCCCAACTCTCTTGGCCTGTCTCCATAGCAGAGGTGCTCCAGCGCTCTGATCATCTTCATGGCCTTCTTTTGGTTTTGCTCCAACAGGACCACATCCTTCTTATACTGGGGGCCCCAGAGCTGGATGCAGTACTGCAGGTGGGGTCTCAGAAGAGTGGATTAGTGGGAGAGAATGACCTCCCTTGGCATGCTTCTTTTGATGCAGCCCAGTATACTGTTGGCTTTCTGGGCAGCAAACGCACATTACTGGGTGATGTTATGCTTCTTGTCAACCAATACTCTCAAGTATTTCTCCTCAGTGTTGCTCTCAATACATTCTCTGCTCAGCTTGTATTTAAGATGTTTAGATGTCACAAATCACAGTAAATTTCAAAATGAAGCTGCTTATGCATGAAGTAGAAAATTATTGATTTTTTAAAAATGTATGCCTTACATTTACACTTTCCCCTGTTCTTAATTTAAAATAACTATTTGTAATTGAATTATTTGTATTAAATGTTTCAATTCAGCCAAATCTGCAATTTCTGTTGGAAAACAAGAAGCCAGATACAATGTCTCATTGATCTCAGCCTATGTCTGTCACTTTTCAAAATATTGACTGAATGAATAATCATAGAATAATAGAATAATAGAATAGTTAGGGTTTGAAAGGACCTTAAGATCATCTAGTTCCAACCCCCCTGCCATGGACAGGGACACCTCACACTAAACCATGTCACCCAA
>WTXV02027166.1:0-18076 GCA_009823435.2 Nymphicus hollandicus | reverse complement strand
CCCTGATCATCCTCGTGGCCCTCCTCTGGACTTGTTCCAACAGTTCCATGTCCTGCTTATGTTGAGGACACCAGAACTGTACACAATACTCCAAGTGAGGTCTCACGAGAGCAGAGTAGAGGGGCAAGATGACCTCCTTCGACCTTCTGGTCATGCTCCTTTTGATGCAGTCATTGAGAAAGCTATCATAAATTTTATTTTGCCTAAAGTAAAAGGGAGTTTTTTTACTTCCAAATAAACTATTATATGCATAGTGCATATTTATTGAAATAAAAGTTGGATGGGTGTATCTAAAATTTAAAGCTATGTGATTTTACATAAGCTTGCAATGGGGCATCCCAATTTTTCAGATGGACTTACTGAGTTTAGTAGAAACTTCATAGCAAAATTTCAAGTTGGAGGTACATGATGCCAGACAATAAAATGGTTATAATTTGATTAACCAACATTTTCTTTATCTTGGTTTCTGGAGGAAGAATGTAATGAAAATATAATGAAAACTATGATTCCCATCACTGTTTTGAAGTGAGTCTGAATCTGATAAGGTTGACAATGTCCCTCAGCAGATAAATCTAGATGCAGCTTCAAAAACTCTTCAAGCCTGTGAATATTTATCACTTCCTACTATATAAATATTTGATGTTCTGTATTATTTAGGGGTTAATTCTGTTTTTACCAACTTTATCAGTCACTGAAATCTGGAGAGCTATTCAGGTGATCAAATGCAGATGATTACTGTAGGATAAGACTAATAACTCTCCTGTACCTTATGGGTTGCAGCGATGAAAGAAGCAATTAAGCTGATGACACATAAACATCTAGTGCAATTTTATATGCCATGTGTGAGGTTATTTCACCTGGCTTTTAACTGCTTCCTCAGAAGGTTTCAAGTCTCCTCCAAGTCTTGATGGCTGTCAGTCAAGCTTCATGTTATTGCCCTAGAACACTTAAGACATTTCAAACAGAGTGAGGTATCTGTGTGTGATTAGTTGAATCCCACTTGCTATTTTCATGGAGTTCAATAGGAGTTTAGGTCATCCAGACAACATGTAGCTGTAGCTGTCCAAACTTAGATTAATTTATTCCTATTCTTATCAACTAAGACTTAGCTGATCATCTTGATCTTAACTTGCATGAGAATTTAGTACTAATTAAAAAGTTCATGAATATCTTCCAAGGCTAGCAGATGTTACTGGATTCTTGGGAGAGATGTCTGGAACTTTTGATGGAGGACAGAAATAAGAGTCCAGGACATTGTAAAAGAAATATGTGGACAGCTGAACTGAGCTCTTTGCCTCCTTCTACACATAGTGGAGGGAAATATACACTCTGGAAGATGTTGATTTGCAAATCATTTTAGATAAATATAAAAGAAACAGAATAGCAAACCAAAGATTGAACGCTTTTCCACTGGGTTTAACTTAAATAATTCCTGAAACAGATGAATGAAATTAGAAGTGTCAGTTATGTAAGCCAGTAGTAAAGATATAGCATCAAAGTTGATTCCAGGATATTGTGCTGCACACCAGCACCAAATCAGGACTCTGTGTCTTAAGAAGAGATGAACTGCCCTTCAGAGATGCCTATTTTTCTTTAATGATCATATCAGGAGCACAATAAAATCCACTTAGATGTAGAATAACTTTTTCACATTAATTATGAGATTAATCACTTTTATATTTTATAAACATTCTTATCTTTGCCTATTATTGTCCAGCTAGCTTTGTTTAGCCAGAAAAAAAAAAAAAAAAAAAAAAGATAAAAAGGATCTTTCCTGTCTGTTTTCATAAGGATAACCTTTTGCCTCCACATGGAAATCCGTCAACTACCATGGAGAGTGCAGAGATCATATAAAAAATATTTTTCAAACTTTCTGGATTTTAAAATAAACTTTCAGAATTAGTGGTGCTGTAAAAATTGCATAGTAAGGATATACATATGTCTGTAAGAGGCCAAAGCATGCCCAATGCAATAAATATACTTACTTTCTATTTCCTTCACTTTTTGTATAAAGTTATTGTACACTTTGATAAGCCTTGAGAATCTCAGAGCTGCTAAACTAGCAGTCTGTATTTGTCTTTTTTCTTTTATACTGAATCTCATCCACCAAACATTTGGTATTGTAAAATAAAACATTAGTTTATCTAATTAGCAAAAAATGTTTATTTGCTGCAATACGTAGATTTTCAGGATTTTTTAATCCATCAAAGTACATTATCACATTTGACCAGAAAACTATATTTTTCAATTAGAATACTGTACACAGCATCTTCTAATAATTTAATATTTTTATTAATAGTAAAATATCCTTTTGACATAGCTAGTTTATTTATTTCTTTGAGAGTGATTAGAGGCTACCAAGGAGAAGTGTCTTTGATTGAAACAGTAGACTTTTTGTTGTGTTTGTCTTAAATTGTGTAATTGCTTTAAATATCTTAACATACATACAAAGTCTACACTTTTCTAAAAAGCACAAATTCCACCTCTAAAAGGATATTTACTTTTAATTAAATTTTTTCTAGCAAATGTGGTGTCTATGAAACTGAGAGATCTAGTGATCTGTTCCTCCTTCCTTAGACCAAATGGTAAGCAGGACACCAGAAGCCAGCTTGAAGACATTAGTCCCAGTTCAAGAATCAGACTGGCATATGTCATGAGACAAGACTAACTACAAGCATCGGAGACATGTGATGAAGTAGCCATACACAGAGTGACTATTAAAATAGCTTGAATCTTTTAGTTTAGCTATTAATCTTAAAATCTAGCTTTTTTAAACTAAATACTGCAGTACAGGGTGTTACATCTCCTTAAAGCCCAATTTTTTGAAACCTGTGAAGATCTGAGATGATCAAGGGTCTTTGTTGTTGGGGTCTGAGTCAGCCAGAGTCCTCTAGTGGAACTACCGCAAATTTCCTTTGAAATGAATATGTCAGAAGAGACCAAAAGACTTCCAGATTTATGCCTTATTACAATGCAAGAAGAAGCAAAATTACTCTTTTAGTTGAATAAACTCTAGTCTGCTGCAGAGGAAACACTTTTCCCTTTCATCTTGCTTTTTACTCCTCAGCTCCAGGCAGTTTTCAATACCAGAACAGCTCCTCTAGTTACATTGCAAAGTCGCCTCCTTTCTACCACCATGGCTGGAGTCCGCTACCTAATATATCCTCTTTTCAGGAGATCCACAGCTCCTCCTACCTGTGTTATTACACATCTGCCCACTAGAGGCATCTCCCCACTGTGTGTAATTAGCTGCTCAGAAGAAAGAACCCTACTGGCAAGAGGTTCTGTTCACATCCCACCTATGCAAAAAGTGTTAGGGTTAGTTCATGAAAAGACTTCTAATTTCAAATATAAGAGCAGCCATATGAGACAAGATCCAGACTGCTTGTTCCCAGAGCCAATTTAATTACTCTGACACTTAAACAGAAAGTGACAGATGCAAGATAAATTTATTCAAATTTTATAAATTGAGGGATTACGTTCTCTATGCAATCACTCTGGAGAAGTAAATGTTTCTGAGGTGGAATAGGGTGTGGTCAATAAGACTAAACAATATAAAATCATACATACAGAAAGACATCTGCCCTCCTGCCCTCCTCTGCAAGTTAGCTGACAAAGGATGTGCTTGTATAGTGGTGCAAATAAGTTCTTGGTCCTAAGTTTAATCAGAGCAAACCTGCTAATACATCAAATTTCTGTCCATGTTTCATATGTTAACATACACTAAGCCTGTCTACACATAGTCAGTTATGTAGTCCAAGCCAGAGGCTGGAATCTAATAGCTGAAAGACATCAAGGAACAGTACTTAAATGACACTTAATTCTGAAAGGCTTTGACAGCAATTCTAGTTAGTTAAAAAAAAAAAAAGGAAAGAAAGAAAGAAGAAAGATAGTGAAGCTCATAATCAAATACTTAACATTTTTAAAATATGGACTTGGCATTTCACCCAATCAATTTCAGTGTCTTAGGTGGGAGTGGTAGCTAACCAACTGTTGTGGTTTCAGATGAACCCAGGACACCAACTAAAAAACATCTTCCTAAACACCACTCAGCCGGAAGTCTTTGAATTACAGACCTATTGCAGTCTTTTATCCCTGCAGCTGGAAGGGTGGATTTAGTTTCTGATTCTGACTGCTATCAGTATACTTACAGTGCTATTCCTTCTTTTTAGAGAAGCTCAAATTAAAGCATGTTACATTTCATTACATTGATGATTCAGATGGTAAACCTCAAATGGAAGATTTAGGGCCTTACTGAAATAACTACATAAGCATATCTTTAGGCCTGTTTCTTCCTTCCGGGGATCCAGACCTCAGGGTTTTCATGTAAAGTGTGAAGGCACATGACTAAATGTGTCTTCACATGAGACTTTTTCTGTGGCAGAAGACAAGAAGAAGATAATGTGGTAGAGCCCACATTTTGCACAATTATGGTGTATTCAAAACTCCAACTAGCAGAAACTAGGGGATTCAAGGAGGTTATGGAACGCTTTCCATCTCTTCTATTGAAGCTGGATCACAATGAAGCCGGGAGGCAAGAGAAGGGCATTAAAAGCAGAGAAAGTAAATGCAGAATAGCCATAGTTTAGAAGTTAGTGTACTACTCTAAGAAAGAATAGTTGCAAATTATTCTCCTCTTGATTCTTCTTAATTTTTTCTTCAGCAACTGTCTAATAGCAAAATGAACATACATCTCAGGGAGCAGTGCTTTCTGTATCTGATCTATTCCAAATTGAGATGCATTATACATATATACAACTATATATATATATATTTAAAACCTGTGTGTGTTCAGTATTTTAGGCTGGGTAGAATGTAACTGTGATTTAAGAAATGGTTTACCATGGCTAATCTTGCTGGCTGAGTACTGAGCAGCAACCAACACAGATAATGCAACTGTTCACTTTTAGGCCTCACAAAATAAATTTAGAAATGTGAGCCTTTAGGCCTTGAATCACTGGCTTCACCTAGCTTACTTCAAATGTTTAAATATATGAGCCTAAGCGGCCTTGATGGTAACAAAATTACAAAGGAATAGAAAGACAAGGACAATAGGTCAGTGTGACCCAGGATTTTCTCCAAAATTGCTCAGGAAAGAGTACAGGAACAAGGAAACTACTTTCCTGGTTTGCTTTCTCAACTTACATGAATTAATGGCTATGCAAATTCTCAAACTTGAGTATAAAGTCAGGCACGACATTTTTAATAGTCCCAGTTGGACTTAACTTCCATGAACATGTCAAGTTCCTTTTCGAACTTATTTAGTCTGATGGCCTTCAGAAAATCCTGTGCCATTGCATTCCCTAGTTTAATTATGCGTTGTATGAAAAGAGCTTCTTTTGAGGTATTGTGTCTTTTCCCAAATGGAAATTGCTTCTAAAAGATCAAATTTCATAGGTCAGGGTAATATCTTTCATTAGACCAATAAACTAGCTGAAAAAAAGAAAACTTCAGTGTGTCTGGAGCCATCATTTTGTCTGCTTACTTCTTGCCAAGTATTGTCTGGTTTAATTACCTTTTCTGTAAACCTTACCTTGCATTTTCACTTAGACCTTTGATTACATTTCACAATAATACAACTATGACTCAGCAAGAGATATTTGAAAATACTTTCTGATGTTTGTGTCCTGTAAATTCAACAGATTAATAAAATTTAGTCTTCTATTCCCTGGAGACTCCTGAGTTTAAATTAGCTTCATTAACTGTCATTAGTTATAGGAAGTTTAATAAAATGTATGTTTCAAATAGCACTTTTTATAAATAAGATTCATTTAATTTTCATTATTCTTTGTAATTTTATGAATCAGGGTCTATTTTTTATCTTATTCTTGGCCTGCATTGTCTCTCAGAAAACAATTCCCATCACATTATTGACAAAAGCCACATTGTGTTTTGTCATCAACTCCAATTCACAGCTATTCATTCACTTACAAGTAGTCTGGATTTAGCCCTGATCATTGAAAAAGTATAAGAAGTATAATCAAATACATTTTGTAAACATCAGATGTTTAGTCCAGTTCTGCATATTCTGGTCAGAAGATTTTTCTAATAAGGAAACTTTGCTTAGAGACTAAAATTGGAAAACACAGATCAGAAAACCAACAGCAGCACAGTTTGGCAACACAGTCCATTATCTATTGAAGGAAAGGATTTTTTAATGAGATTTCCTTGACACTGGTGTTCTTCTATCACAGCCAGGACTGCTAATGGACCAATCACACTGAAGCGATGTTGCTGCCAACGTTCTTCCTTAAAGAATGCACTTTTTGCTATGCCCTGTTAAGTATTTAACGGTTTTGCATTGTGCACAAATCCTTACAATACAGTTTAGCATTTCATATGAATTAAATAAGCTTTCAGATATCAGATGTGGTTCGTTTCAATAAGCGTGCTTTTTTTTTTTTTTCCCAAATGTAAGTATTAATGGAGATAGAGGTAAATGGGTGGCTCTAATAATTTTCCTTTGTTTCCCTTTTGAAAAAAAGCTCTTAGCTGCGGAGCAATATAGTGTAACATCTTACTTTTTCCAAGTTATAATTCTCTCAGCCCAGGCAATTAGGGTAGGTAGCACGTACAAATGTAGCACATAGAATGTTTCTTATACAAACTGAATTTTAGTTGTTGTGTGAGCAATTAGGAGTTGTAGCATGTTTAATTTATTCAGTTATCTACAGAATTTAAGCTTTTCTATTTTTACTTGCTAGTTCTGAAACTGAACACAAAGAATATTGTGCTGGGCATGTAACAATGAGAACTCATGCAGAACTGTCTTAAGGAAAAGAAATATTTTAGTTTTGTATAATAATGTAACTCTAGATGTGGCATAAATTCTATGCTGAAGCCTATTTTAACAGAGTTTATGAAATATTTCCACTTAATTAGTTGAGTTCAATTTAATTTCAAGAATATTATAAAGGCAGCATGGTCTGATGGTTAAAGAATTACAGTCGTATGAGGTGTCACCAGACCCTATCCTGCTATCCCTTCATGCTAGGATCTTTGGCAAATACTGAGACTCATTAGAGGAGTTATGTAAAGTTTGGGTACCTAATTTACATTAAATACATAGTAAATGAAATGTAGTCCTAGGCACAGTAAACAAGGCTCTTTTCTTGTAGGTGCCATAGAATATAAAGGCAAAAACAAACCCCAAAAAAAAACCCCATGTGTAGACTTGTTCTCTACCTCTGCTCCTCTTTCAGTAACTCTTCATCTCCTTGCTGCATAGTTTATCTACCTTACTGAAAGACGTGAAAATGTGTCTGTCTGGTATAGCACAGCAGTAAATTAATTTTCATAGAAGCAAGAAGGTTTGGCTTTGAACACTAGAAGATAAGGACATTCAAGACATGGCTCCATCTCATCAGGAAGGCTCTTCCCTTATATTCTTTCTAGAATTGTGTGTTGTATAACAGAGATCCCCAAAAGTAAAAGCTCAAGAAGGAAGCAAAGGCCTCAAAAATACAATTACAAGACAATACATAAGGCCACAAAAGTATAAACACATACCACATATGGTCATATAAGAATGAAACTTTTAGTGCTTGGTAGAACTTGCTTTAGAGGGTAACAAGGAGAAAAAAAAGCAAACCCACATCTAGTGTATGTAATGAATTTCTCACATGATGAAACATGAAGGATATAATATATGTACACACTGAAGTCTGCCACAACTTCTACTAACATGAGAAAAAGGGAAGAAGAGAATGAGAGCAACTGTGAAGCATTGTTTCTCTTGGTTAAGGACACTTTGCCTGATCTGTACCACTGCTTACCTGCAGCAGGCCCTTGCTCCTCCTCAACAGAAAGTCCTGCTCTTTCAATTGCTGTCTGTTATGTTTTGCCTAAACATCAGTGATGATCAAGGGTCAGTGCTAAAACATGTGCTTTTACTTATTTTATTCAGTAATGTCTACGTTCTCTGTCTCTGAAGTGAATAGTATATATTTCTCTTTCACTGTTCCTCCTCTGACTAGAATGACAAATAGTGTTTAAGATTTTGAGATACATTTTAGCCTGTGTTTTCTGGAAATCCTCAGCTCCCAAATTAAGTAGCTGACTATAAATTTTTCCACCATGGAATTAGATTCGATAACAGCATTCGGAGTAATGCCAATATTTAAGTTCCCTCTTAGGTGGTCAGATTCCTGACTACCAGACAGCTTTCCTCCCTTAGAACATTCATTTATTTTCCACTTTCTTTTGGGACTAGGCATAGAAGCCCTTTCTTTAAGAGTCTGGCACTTCCAACTACTCTTAAAAATAATTAAAAAAAATGGGTAGGTGACAATAGCCCTTCCCCCTCCCCCCTTTTTTTTAGTAACCCGTGGTTAGGACATTTACTTGGAATGATTGAATTTTTTGCTTCAGTGAGTCTTACTTGGTGCATAGCAGAAGAAATTGGACAAGCAGGAATGAGAAATGCCTGCTCCAGAAATACCTGTAGCATATTTTTTTTTGTGTTCACTTGGGACATGGTCTTATACCCCATCTTGTAGAGGAGAGACTTAGGCCTAGGTTACCATTTTCAGAAAGTGTTCCAACATTATATAGGGAAGAAAAGTATTTGGGAATGATGTGGGTTTGGGGGGAGAGAGGGGGGCAGGGAGGAGGAGAAGTCTGAGCATGCCCATCAGTTCAGATTTGGCACATGTGCTAGTTTGTTAACAATTGTAAAATGTATCCATGAGGTTGAGCATTCAGGTTTGTCAGGACACAGCTGATGATGAAAATACCTAAGAGCAGGCACATATGGGGTTACATCAATAAATATCAGTATGTTTATTAGCTAAAGAAAAGTGAACAGGGAAATCTGTTTGGAACACACCAAACCAGGCACAAGGTAAAATCAAAGAATTTAAGCACTGTGGGTGAACAGGGCCTATGTGGATTTCCTATATCCCCTTTTTTTCCTAATGTAACTGTAGACATGTGTGCTGAACTTAGGGAGTTATGACTATGGAACAAACATATTTGATTTAGCTATCTATATGCATTTCTTTTGTGATTATTTTTTCTTACACAGCGTCAAATACCCAGATACTAGTGTGATGGTAATTCAGATCAGCTGGCAAAGGAGAAAACACAATGATTCTATGCTTAAGGCAGCTGACCACTAACATTTTGGGCAAACTGTCTCTCATGTTATAGGCAGATATTGCTTCACAGGTGTTTATAATGGGCCATTCTTAATTTTCTTGGTGGTAGTTTTGTTTTCCAAAATGCTTTTTGACTCTGAAGCCAACAGGAGGGGCTCTTTGAACATTTAGGATGGGATTTTGTACTTATGTGATTCACTTCCAATAACCTAAGATGTCTAATTTCAAGTCATTTTGGTGTCTAACTCAGATTTCATCTACTCCATTAAATCCTAAGTAAGTGCCCTGAAAATCAGGTCAATGGTATCTCCATTTGGGCAGCCAAAATAAACATATACCTTGTCCTTAATCTTTTCCTGTTAAAGCTGTTCATTTGTAAAATGCAAACAGTAACACCCCTCCATTACACTGGGAAAAGCTGAAAAGTATTTCTGGTTTCTCTCTACTTTTAAGGGTCTTCCTCTGTAACCTTAACATTCTTACAACGTGGAGTTGTAATAACAGAGATAAAATGTAACTTTTGTTACTGTAACAAGGACCTTTAAGTCAAACTTCTGCTGCTTGATCTCTTTGTTGGTAATTTCAAACTGCCTACAGTTCATCTCATAAGCTCAAAGTAAAAAACAGAGAAGAAAGAAATTAAAAACTGCAGAGACTTATCACAGACTTGAATCTTTGCTCTGTGTATGTATCTCCCTAGATAATCTTCCTGGATTTTTGAAACTGTTCTGAGCTTCAATAAGCTTCAGCTCATTATGAAATTAAAAATTAAATTTTTCAGAGCTTAGAGGTAAAGCTTCAGTTGCTCTTATTGTTTCGTACATTTTTCCTGTATTTTGGCTTAAAGTTTTTTAATTACTTGAAGGAATAACCTTGCTCTGATATAATACCTGTTCCATATGGTTTTGATCTATTCATGTGTGTGCCTCAGTCTCTCCTCTTTTTGTGGCAATTTATACTAAAAGGTACTACTGATATTGTTAGGGGGAATCCAGAGGTTTCTGGAAAAGAGGTTGTATCTTTTTCGCATTTTGAAAGCATGGGGAATATTAAAATGCTACATGTTCAATGCAGCAGCAATAATGGCCCTGCTGAATATGATAATATTTTGTGATTGTTACATGTTAGACAGGTACTTGAACACACACGACCTATTCATACCAAAAGCCCACATATCTGCTATAATGCTATAGCTTTTCACACTCCCCCTGCTGAGTTTCTAATGCAAACTATCACAGTGTGTGGTCCCCACTACTGTAAACATGAATTCCTTTCTCATTGTGACTTTATATCCTCTACACTGATTATAATGATTCTCTGTCAGCTCAAACCTGTCAACATGCTCCGGAAAGGACTGAAGTGGCAGCAAAAGAAAAAAAAAAGAAAAAAAAAAAAAAAAGTCTTGGAGAGCTGAAACAGAATAAATTGTGACCAGAATCAGGAAAAGTTCAAGCATCTTTTATTACTTAGTTTCATGTAATGAATGCACAGTTATATATGCTGCTTCCTTTGCCTTTATTTTCATTTTTTAATTAATCCAAATAGCTTAACAAAGGGCGTAGTCTCTTCCCCTCCATTTTGTACATTTTAGAAATGTAAAAAGGCATTAATCACACAGTCCACCTATTTCAGCAGTTTCCATCCTTGCCAACATCAGTTTGCATTCATTATATTCACCCAGCACAGTGAAATGTCAGAAATGAGGCAGTTCTGTTTCCTTCTTTTAGAAAACTTATTCACAGTTAGTACCACTTAATTGTACATATAATTTAATAAAGTCAAACTGTTGGAGAATGCCACATTCTTTTTGCACAGAAGAGGACGCTTTATTATGAGAAAGAAAATAATAATGTCACTGAAGTTACTGTGTGTCTCCTTCATCAGCCACAGCAGGAAGCAATACTGCATGGGGTCATTTAAATCTTCTTCTGTGATTTGACAGCTTCCAACTGAGTAAAAGAGTCCCCATGTTTAGACGGATTTAGAGGACTTGGAGCACAGCATTCGACTTCAAGAACTTGGTGTTTTGGTACAAATGCACGATCTTTCACACAAAAGTTGTTATATCACTGAGTTATGTTATAACCATGTTTCATGAGAAGATAGCAACCATATTGTTTTGTTATGTATCAGAAACAGTGTAATCATTATCTAAAATACAAGGAATTTCAGGAAATCCAAGCATGGGCAATCTTCTCCTCAAAAATATCAATTTCTCTGCAAAAGTTAAAGGGAAGATGAAAGCGATAATAGTGTTTGTACTACAGACTTGCTCCATTCAACTACACAAACTGCTTAATGTACTGGCCACACCAGAACCAAACTTGGCCATTTGCTAACATATCCAATGCTTCAGAACAAGAAGTACAGGAAGTAAAGAAACAGTTACGTTGTTCTAACAACAGTTAATGTCTACTTTCATAAATTACAGCAGGAACGGGAAGCAGACAGCTTATCCACTATTGACTGAAATAAACAAGTGATCAATATGACTGTTAACTGCACAAATAGCAACAAATACCCTGGGTGCCCTCCCATAAGGTACCAACTGAAGTGAGATTTTGTCTTGCTTCTTTGTTCACACCCATCATATTCATAGGCAAGGCAAGCACAGGAGTGATATTCAGTAATCTAAATTTAATGCTGCTGAGTGATACACAGGGCCTTCAGATACAATACTAATAGTGATGTCAAGCACTATTATATTTTCAGATTTATGTGAAGTGATTGAAGTGCTATTTGCTATCAGTTTTGTACAAGGTTCATCCAGTTGTTTATGCAGTATGTTGATATTGATTCTACACAGTAAAGTGCTTATAGCAGGGGCCCAGTGGCTAGTACATCTAACATTTCCAGTGCCAGCAGCAAGTCAGTTATGCCAAGTGCTAGTGGCAGCATGCCAAGCTATCCAGTACACAGTTCATCTTTTCTATGCTATCTTGCTTTGTACTGTTGTGGTGTTCCTTTTTTAAAATCACTTATATTTCTCCTGAATATTTTCTTCCTTTTACCTAACACAGCATGCAGGAAAAACAGGGGCAGGTAAAAGTCTTTTTTAAGGCTCTTTCTCAATGAGGAAAAGATACATCTAGTAAAGATACCACTCTAGAGTCATTAGATGTTGTTATGTGTGATCTGTGCTGTGTCATTTAGCAAAGTGTTGCTCAGTGGGTGCAGCAGCTGGTATATATGATTTTCTATACCACCTGCAAAAATATCCCATACCATATAATCAACCACCTGGATAAAAAAGAAGGGTAGCAAAACACTGTTTATTATGTAGCAGCACCCATATTTTCCTTAAACTTATGAGTACATAAACAGACTCTGATAGCACAAACGTGTACTGGATAAGGTTTGTTAAAGCTCTTCTGTTCAATAAAGCATATACTGCCTGCTGTTCAGATAGTATTGAACAGATTTGACTTATTTCTAATGAAGGTGTTTGGGCAATTTTCTGGCACAAATGAAGTAAAATTATGTACTTAAAATGTTCATTAAAAAAAAACAAACCCCAAACAAACATTCAACCAGCCACTACCATTTTCTTGTAACAGATTGGAAACTACAAAACACACAAACGGAACCTCAGTGATAAATTAGTATCATTAGTAGTGTCAGGATTACTCATTTGCTTAGAAAGATTCGGTCCAGTGGCAACATTTCAAACAACTGTTTTAACAACTTCTGATTAACAAGCTGCCTTCTAACATTCACAAAAGACATTTTGGATTATCATTGCTCAGCCAGCTCCCTTCCCACAGTTCCCACTGCTATTACATTTGTTGTGGCCACTGTGATTCATTTCCAGAAAGCTATAGCAGTTTAGTCCTGCTGAAAATCTGGCACCTGGTCTCCAACATCAAATCCAACACACCTTTTCATTGCCTAAGCATTAGTTCTCTTCATGTGAGCATCCACCTCTTCAGTCTATTGTATCAGGATTTAACAGATAAAGGGAAAGATTTAGTTATTGGAGTTATCCCTTTTGCTCTGATTAATTTTATTTCTGTTTTGGCAAATGTGGTACTACCTTATTTTTAAAGTAGTAAAAGAAATCTAACATTTCCTATGTAACAGCAATTGACCTAAGTAAATGTTGCAGTCTAATAAGTGGACAGACTAATCGGCTAGAGCAGAGAAGGGTTATCCTAAGAGACCATGTCTTACTATGGATTCTCTAACATTTTGGCATTGTAGTTAAATTCTTAATCTCTTATTTATTTCTAGAAACAGAACCTGGGTTATACCTGCATTAACCAGAGCTCCACAACATCAGAATGGAAAAAGTGAAGGTCATATATGAGAAACTAAAGTCTTTTCTCAAGTAATATCTTTCAATTCAAGCATTGTGTGTACTTGTTTAGGTATCTAAGTTGGCCAGAAGAAATCTTCCTGAAGGTTTTGAAAGACACCTAAGCTGACTGCATGAGGATTTTATGCATCTACACTAAACAACTGATTCATTAGGAACTCAGATTCTTGTCATACATTATTGTCCAGATGAGGCTAAGGAGACAACAGTTGTAGTATTTGGGTGATGTTAGTTATGTGCTGCAAACATTTGCAAATGTCTTGTTGCTTTTGTTTACCTTTTTAGGTCCAAGTTCTCAGCATCCTTCACAGTTGGTGTTTTGGAGACAATATCACTTACTGAGCCAATAAAATAATTGTAAGTAAACAATTTTTCTTTTTTTTTTCACTTTTATTAATGTAATAGTTATTTGATTTTCATTTGCAAAAACTTTTTTTTCTGTGATAATAAATAATTTAAATAGAAGAAAATTAATTGAATTATAAACAAAAAGGAAATGAATTCTTTCAGGTCTCTAACTCATATCTGGCCAAGTAATAAGTAGCTTAGACTTTTTACCATCTTCTTGTTATATGAAGTCCTGAATAAAGTGAGCTAACAATCTCAGTCAGGGTTCTAGTGGATCAGTAAAGTCATAATATGTGACACCAACTGAGGGTATTGTCTGTAAAGGCAAAGATTCTGTGGAAAAAAGAGGTAAAAATGTCTGCTAAGGTCAGTTTGGTCAGAAAAAGAACCCAAACAACAAACCAACAAAACCCCAAAAACTAAGAGGAAAAACAGCAATACAAAAATCATAAACTGAAACGGGCATAAAGGTTTTGATGGAGATAGATAAACAGCGTTTTCAGGACTACTTGTTTAGCAGTATTCCATTAGAACAAAATACTTGCATGGACTACAAACCTTTCTGAACGGAAAATACGGGAAAACACTAAACATAGCTTGTCATGGAGAGAAAAAGCATAAAGATACCTACTGTCATCCCGTCCTTAGGAATAATAGCCTGTTCATTTAGAGCAGTAATGGGTTTGTGTGCCTGATTTGAAAGAGTTTAAAAGGTGTGCTTTTCTGAAAGCACTTGTGAAAGCACTTTTTTAGCAGCCAGTGTAGAATGAGGCCCAGATATTCACACATTTAGGAACTAAGAAGAAAAGCTGTCACAGAAGATCAACAAATAGAAAAATAACACTCAACAAGCAGAAACAAAAACAAACCCATAAACAACCCACACAAAAACCTCATGAGTAAACCTGGCTTGTTAGTTGGCTTTATACATACTCATTGTGTAGCTGCAAAGACGCCTGATTTTTCATGGGTTGTCATATCAATATCTTACCCCAATGAAAGAACATCTTTTTAAGAATTAAAAAAAAAATAAAATAAACCAAAATGAATAGTGTTAAAACTCTAATTAAGTCTGTTTTCCAATTATGTTAATCAAACTACAAAGAAAATGCAAATCTAGAAGTCTTCAGAAATTCTAGCTGTTGTGGTGTAGCACCATGGCTGGTAGTCCCACAGCAATACTTCCACTGCACCCCAGGAGAATACCATATTAGTGGTTCACAAATGGGCATTAAATTAATCTGTTTGATCAGTAAGTGTTTTCTATTTCTAGTGAACAGGGATTTATTTTGAACTCTATTCCATGGGATTAAAAAATTGTGAAGTAATGCTGCCATTTGAATCACAGAAGTAAAGAGTAAAAATCTGTCACTACTTGTAACACTAATACCATTCTTTGAGCCTCATGACATCAGCCAGCAAGATTCTCTTCATTTTAAGTAAGATATAAGTATACTTATAAGTAGTACTATTTCAGCCCACTAGAAGTTTAAGAGGTCCCATTACAGCAGTATAACAGTCACAAGACCAGTGATGCAGCACTTTAGTAGCACTTTGCCTGCCTAATCATGTTATAAACATATTCACAGTATTCCCATGGAAGACCAAGACTGCTTTTGTAGTAGGGTAGTTATGCAGTCCAAATGAAGCTCACTTTGTCACTAAGGAGAAGCTTTTTAACATTTTCTTTGGCACATGGGACTCCTGTTACTACAAGTTTTCCATTATGTTTTTCCATACACAAACACCAACCATATACTTTGTCAGATTGACCTTTGTTTGATATTAATTGAACAACAAAACCAGCAAGAACAAAGGCAAGCATCTGTGAGAAAGCATGCAATTGTGTATGTCTTTGCACTGTACTAAACACAACCAAAAATAAAACAGCAGCAACATCTGAGTAGAAAAGGGACATTCTTTTCATGTGAAAATGAAGAGAGAAAAACATATAATTTCTTATGCACATCGTAAATGCTTCAGTTGATCTCTGGTTACATTAATTTTAATGGTTGTCTGCAACTATGTTAAATCTGACATCTTTATTCATTTAGAGGCTGAAGAGCTCAGTTTCTTTAAGGGAATAAGTTTGTTTGGAATAGACAGAAAGAATTGATGGTCTACATGTAGGGCTATGAGTCCTTTTCTCTTTGTGTAATTTCCTCTCTTTACCCTTACAAGTTATATAAAACTTGAGTTTAAATGTTTTTGGGTGCAAGAGAGGCCTCACTGGGATACTCAGAAGTACATCAGGATACTAAATGCTGAAATTCTGTTGATACAGGTCTCCTTTAAACATCCAGCCTCCCAAGTACTTTTAAAAAAGCTATTAATTACTTCTTTGGGTACTTGACATGATGAAAAGGGGACTCTTAGTTTTTCAAGTGAGCTCTCTAAAACTGTAATTCCTGTTCCTTTATATGTGGCATGTGTGTATTACTAAGAATAATAGAATACATACATAGCAGTTTATAAACTAGAAGGAAATAATAAATAACTAATATAAAAAACTAATACTAGCATAAAATATTTCTAAGGTCTATGAATTTCAAAGGTTGGGTATAAATACTTGCTTAAATTCTTTAAAGTTTCCCAAGTAAGGGCTATTATGGTTATCCTGTTCTATCTTTTTGCTTTGCTTTTTCTCTTTCTTTTTTTTTTTTTTTTTTTTTGCAAGCCTTTAGAGTGTTTGAATTCTGTAAAAGGTATTTATTCTTCGCATCATGGTGCTAAGGAAGATAAGAGAGACACATTTCAATTTTATCCTTTGATTCTGCTTTTAATTTCCCATTCAAGTAACCAGACCTGGGCCATGGGTTTTTAACACATGTACTCCAGCATGAAAACCACTGTAGTTTTCAAATTCAGTAATCGAAGTGAGAAAATGGACATCTCTTCACATGAGAGTAATTGCAGATTCTTCACAGTACCTCCTACATTGGAGGTATAAAAGCCAATGCTATTTCTTTTAAACGAGCATGAAATGAGTCCCTTTATGGTGTCTACCTACTACAGCATTCTTTTCTAGTAGAATGATGAGTTCTTCTCTGGTGTTAGAAATCTGAAGATGGAATGAGAAGGTAAGAGTCAGAATGATTTAGTTTTATGAGAGCTTTTTCAATGGCTTCTCTTACATTCATATAGCACAGTATAATGTTTTTGGAATACTTATTGTTTGCTGTCACATAATGATTCTTTTGACATGAAATAATGTGAAGTTATCTTAATGTGTGTCCTTTCAGTACCTGAAAGTATACTTGTGGGAGTGTGACACTGCAACTGGATAAAGGTTGAAAGAATCATGGAAGTTACAAAACAAAAAGGCACATTATTCACTCCCTCCTTTCCTCACAGAATTCATGTAGACAGTCCAGCTGGATTTCATCTGTCCTCCACATAGTTTTTATGCTAGCATTTTTTGCATTCCAAAAAAAGGATGACTGGGGTTCCCTGTTTTTCCAATATTGCCTTTAAATACTTCTGAACTAAAGGTCAAAATATATAAACAATGTAATGCATCAGAATTAATATCCATGCAAGCAGGATCATGGTTCAGAAAGTGTATGCTTACAGAAAGAGTGTGGGAAAGAACTTATCTATTCAGTGATTTTTCCCTACCGTACTACCAGAGCTTTTGGAAATCATCAGTGGCTTCCTGAGCTGAAGATAGCAGTGATGCACAACCATGAGTGGTCTACTCGCTACGATTTTGTCCAGTCTCTTTCTGAACAAGGTCTTTTTTTTTGCTTCCCATTTATCCAGTGGTTCACACTCAGCCACACATTTGTTAACCCACTCATTAACTATGCTATAGAATCATTGAACTGTAGAATATCTTAAATTGGAAGGGACCCATAAGGATCATAGAGTCCCTGCTCCTCTGTTATGTCAGAAGCAGAAGTGTAACTGATCAGAGAGTTGGTTTGATATCTTATCTTTATGGGTCATAGAATCATAGACTGGCTTGGGTTGGAAGAGACCTTAAAGATCATCCAATTCCAAAACCCCTGCCATAGTCAGGGACACATTCCACTAGACCAGGTTGCTCAAAGCCCCATCCAGCCTGGCCTTGAATACTTCCAGGGATGGGGCAGTCACAACTTTTCTGGGAAACCTGTTCCAGTGTCTCACCACCCTTTTTATAAAGTTCTATTCAGACAGCAGTGAAAGACTCTTTCAGATGCTGGGAAACAAGGCCTGTACAGCTTTCAGCATACTGCCTAAACTGTTTCCTGAAGTACTCTCAGTACCTCATTCAGGTTTGCTTTGGAAGAACTAGTTCATTCATTACAAAAGGGAGACCCCAATAGTAAAA